>DF244585.1:1557-25405 GCA_000507305.1 Breviolum minutum Mf 1.05b.01 | reverse complement strand
GTCTATATTAGATATCATTTTTCTTGCGGGCTTGACAGAAAAGACGCGTGCTGGCTTTCGTTCACCCCCCTCACAGGTTTCCTGTGCGTTTCGCCTTGGGTGAGGCAAAATCATTGCAGACAGGGCTTACAACATGCGTAGCTACATCCGTGGCACTGGTGGTGGGCCTCGTGCCCTGGAGTCGGTAGAATGGGATCCAAAGAGTCCCAACCTCTCTTCCGTGCCTTGGTGATAAGAGTGGCAAGAATTCGAAAAGGTGTCCTATTTTGGACCGGTCAGTATGGAATTTGAGTAAACTATACCGTAATACAGTAATACACATCCAATCATTCTGGGTTCAAACTTTTCATCGCCGGTTTGTCACCTCCTTTCAGATGAGGTGACAATAAAGCGGAATGGGCTGTCAATCAAAACAGAAACTCGCATCAAGAAGCGAACCATTGGAGTTCCAGAAGGACCGGATTTGCCGAAAAAAAAAAACCACTCATATTTCCTCCATGAAACCCTTCAATCGGCTGATTTTGTTTTTTTGCCAAATTGCAACCGTTGAGACATATGCTGGCTACAGTCTTTTCCAAGTGGTGCAGAGGACGACAACTTGACCTGTTCAACAGCAGCGAAGTCTTTCTTCAGGATCGTTTCTTCATATCGTTCAAGATTGCCATCCTGATTATTTCTTGATTTGGATCATGCAGCAGAGATCGGCTGTGTTGTTGCCTTTTGCAATTGAAGCTTCATAAACCATGCCGAAGGAAGTGAGTGGATCTGGCGAGGGTGACAAGATCACACCCATTCGGTGTGTCAACAAGTGACTAGCTAAGCCTGCTATTTTTGAGCATTATTTTTTTCCTATTTTGGGTGGCGATGCATTCGCATGCAATGAATCAAACGTGTCGAAAAACATGGCTGCGCATTTCCGGGTCCAGCCACAATATGGACAAAGGTTCAAAAAGAAGGACTCCGAGATCCTGGTGATCCAACGCCTGGACGCTTTCAGATGATTGTGAGTGTTGGTTGCGATTGTGAAAGGGTTAGACTTATGTTTGGTAAGAAGCCTACTTGGAGGATGAATCACACTTGGTGGCTAGTGGATGGGGAATCTGTAGGTTTCGAAGCCAGTTACAGTAGGTCTCATTGCAACTCTTGAATTTTGAAATTTGTGCCAGCATCAAAGCAACTGAACAGCCTGTCCAGGAGATCTTTCCACGTTACGATGGAAACAACCCGGAAACCTTCAATTTGGAGAAGCCATCAGTGATCTACAAATACAAAGGCCTGGACTTGAGATCAGGATTTCAGCTTAGAGTTGGTGATAAAATCTCGAAAATGGCACCATGTTCATCCATGTTGCATGAAGTGAGAAGTACCCATCCAGGGTTCTGGGTGTGAGTTTGTCCCCAATCTTTGGGCATTGGTGAAGGGCTTCTGTTTTTGGGTCCATGCATATCCATGGGGCAATCAGCCACACCCCACCGCGCTGATGCCACAGGAGTGCTGCGACAGCCGCAAGCTGCCACTTAGATCGCTTCAAAAAAAAAACGAACGCTGCCGCTGCTGACATCTCCCGGGTCTAAGGAATCACATGAGTTTTCGGTTGATCCTCATAGGGTTTGCGTCAGTGACATCTCCATGTAGGCTCGCCAGGCGCAGTTGGTGCATCACTGTTGCGATCGATTCAAAACCACCAGGCAGCAAACGGTTGGTTGTTGGTTGGAGCCCTTGAAGTGATCGTTTCAAAAGATAAACCCAGATGGCTTAGATGAAGGAAAACTGGACTGGCTTTAGTCATTCTGTAATGAGTAATGGAACTTTGAATGCTGCAGGTGTTTGAGTTTTGGAGTTCAATGTGACCCTGTCCCAATTGGAGATAAGAGATAGACCAGTCTATCTCTCCACAAGATGTGTCGGGTGCGTTTGCTTTGAAGGTGACCTCTGCCAAAGATTCATCGGCCATGCCCTACAGGTTTGCAAGCCCAGGGTTGCTTCTGAGGGTTACCTCTAAATTGACCTAGTTTGCCTTGTTGGTCAGGTTGGTGCGAACTCAAGATATTTTTGCACTTTGATCTCTTCTTGATTTTGAAAATTGCTTTAGAAACAGCTGCATGGCCGTTGCGGGAGTGGCAGTTACGTGCAACAAGCATACATCACCTGCAGCCCCCTGCTGTGAAAGAATTCCATCAGTTTCCTATATTACCCAGTACTTGAAGGTGGGCTGAGCATGACATACACAAATTGATACAACGGGACCGTGGTCGTGTCTACGGCCGAGGCCAGGGGAGCTACTCTCAAAGGCAATGACCCAAGAGACTTCAGATGCCTGGAATCTCAGTGCTTATGGTTCTTAGCCTGACAATAGTGCAACGCTGAAGGACCTTTGCAGATTTGGCAATTTGTGAACTGCATGTTTCAGAATTTCCTTAGCAGTCAGCCCTGGTGTTAAGGTACATCCTATCAACTCCGCTTCCAGCTTTGACATAAAAGGGCACAAGGCAAAGCAGCTTCCGCTATTACAGTGCATTAATTGAACCACCCAGATATGCCAAAGACTAGACCGGCCGACCTAATCATACTCAATCATACTCTGTGTTTTGCAAAAGGAAAGGGAAATAATTCCCCAAGAATGCTGAAGAGATGCAGCGAGCCAACATGTCCCCAATCACATCTTTTCTCCCGATTGCGATGCTCACATGGGCATCTTTTTTTTGCAAAGACCAAATTTATGCCATGCTTTGAAAGTATGCTGCATGCCTGAATGAGTGACTAGTCAAAAAGACTGGAATGAACATGTGGATGTGGCCGAATAGTCGGTGGAACTGAAGCTGCATGTTCAGCTGGACAGGCTGTTGCAGAGGCCTGTGGTGGGTTGTTCCTTGCTGATTCTCCATATGCTGACATTCAAAATAAAGACCATGGATGGGTCTCTTAGGCAACAAATTGAAGTTTCCAGGATTGCCTCAGGATTTTCAACGCTGTCCCATGGAAGGACCCGGTCTCTCCAGATGAGCGTGACGACGATGACGACGACGATGATGATGATTACACCGACTCAGAGGTGCTTTGGCTTGGGGGTCTCATCATGTCTCATCGTGTCTGAATCGTGTCTCATGATGTCATATCTTCTCTCATCATTCGAATGAGTATCCTACCCGCTGAACGTTCATCCCCACCTGTTGGAGTCTGTGGAGCTGGTGTTGGGTTGAGAAAAATCGATCTGAGAAACTCGTTGGGAGCACCTAACATTCTGCGGCAGACTGGTTAGGGCCACCTGCCAGGATGGCGATGAGGATGGGCAGAGGCATGGTCGGGAGGGTGGCATAGAACCTCCTTGAAAGGATGAATCCAAGGGACATGAAATCATCGCAAGGAAATTTAAATTGTGTTAAATGAAAGGATTCTAGATATAAATATACACATTATAGAGGTGCTTTGGCTAAAACCAAAGGTCGATCATGTCAATGACTATTCCTGAACAAGGCTGTTCAATTCACAAAGCTGAATATTCAAGGAATGTTTCGAAATGTGACCTGTGGTGTTGAGCTCTAGCTTCTTTCTGAATGAAGTGTCTGAGTGTTTGAAGTCGGCGCTTCAGGCCTATTCCGCCGGGCAAAGTGGATGGACAGCAACTCAATGTGGGATCCACAGGACGGGGGAGAAGCGCAATTTGGTGCACCAAAATATCCTGATGAATTCCACTGACACCTTGCTTGGGATTTGTGATAAAAGGACGTCCTTCACTTTTGTCACAGCACGAAACGAAAGAACCAGCTGACAACCAACAGTTGGCAAACGGTACTTGTTGCATCTGCAGCAAAGCTGTTCCGGAGGACACCATCTTCGCCTGTGCAAACCCTGTGCATTCTGGAATACCAAGGGCTGCAAAGTCAACTTCTCAGTTTGGGGGTACAGTCGGTGCACCAAATCTTTGACTCATACGACTCATACTCAAGATACAGGTAGATAGGACTTAGAAAAGCACAACTACGCTGGGACATGGGTGTGCACGTGGGATGAACCTATCATCATCCGCACACACACAGACGCTACGCGGACAAAGATATGCATACCAATACAAAGTCACAAAATACTATCCAACAATATTCTATCCTATCCACACAAATAGTTATTTTTTGCTTCTAGATACACACTGTGTTCAACCCGACATTCATGCATGCATGGAGTGCACACCAAGCTGCAATGAACCATCACAAATATCTTTGTAGCATCTTTACTGTCGCCAGTTTCCCTCGCAGCATGCAAATAGATCTTGTCTCTCTCTCCCTCTCGAAATAGTTCTGCACATTAGATACTTGCTACAACTTCTGGATGATTGACTCCTGGAATGTAGATTCCGCACCACATCTCTTGGTTCTTTTTCATTGCAGCTTGGTGTTTTTTTTCTGAGGACGGCAAGGAGTGCAAGTTTTGTCACCTCTGCGAACCCGGTGAGAAGAAGCGCCGCAAGAAGGCCCTGATCCCGGTTGACCCCCATTTGATTAAATGTCTACTTTGCGTGTTTTGTAATCCCAATTCCGAATTCCATTTATTTGGTTCTATTTGCTTAGGAACCAATCAAACCTTGTGACATGTATGAGAACGGAACTAGTAAGGCTTGGAATTTGGGATTTGAGCCCAGTCCATGGAAATTCCAACCTCATTTGTGGTGAGTGAGCATATAAGATGCACATTTGTGACATCTTTGGAATGGAAACACATTTCATACACTCCCCCAGGGCAAGCACACGTAGTACTGGAAGGCATCAACTACTTCAGAGTCTAGTCAAATCATTCGTTCCTGCTCCCTTTCCCATGTACCACTCCCTGTTCTATAGCCATTGATTCGCGCGAGGAAAAAAGCGCCTACATCCGCAACATCTCTCGTTGGCGTCAAACTGATCCACCAGCTTCGTCTCCTGGCCGAGCACCAGGACCTCTTGGTCCACCCATTGGAGCCCCTGCACCTGGACCATCTCTGGTCACCGGGCCACGAAGAGGCTAAGGTTGGAATCTGCGGTTATGCGCTGAAGAGCTGTGATTGGGACATGTTGGGACAATCAGCCATTTCAGGTCTTTAAGGACTTCTTGAGATAGTTGGAGAATTTGAAGGAATTACTCCACAGTTCATGGATGAAATTCAGGTAGTGAGCATTCAGTGAAGAAACCCATCGATCCGAGAAGTCTGCTTTTGGCTACCTACCAATAGCAGCTATTCGCTTTCATTTCAAACCTTGCAGGCAATGCCCCCCAGAACCGGATTGCCCGTGATGCTTAGCCAAACTGACAGCGGGCAATCTGAATACGAGCAGTGGTTGTCTCCTGCGCAAAGGTTTTTCAGAAATTTTGAGATACTCTGAGTCCTGAAAGATCTTGAAAGAGAGAATCGCATTGGAGGCAGTCCGTGATATTCCGCACCTGTACAGTTCTTCTCTGCAGTGTGGCATAATATGTTTCACAGTTACGGTTGCGGCATCAAGCGACATGATGTCTCCACTTCTACCGGCCAATTTTAAAGGACAGAAAAGCCTCGATACCACCTTCGCTGCTTGTGCTGGCTGCCGGCAGTGTGACGACATGCGCTGGACATCTTCTAGTTGTATTGTGTTGGTGATCATGATCATTCCATTGGTTATTGGCAGCCTGCAATTCGATTTCTGCAGCCACAGTGTGGATTCGAGAAGATCGAGACGAAGATCTCAGGTCAACCTGTAGGAATGCAGGAGCAGATTTGGGGAGGAGTATACGTTCTTTGTGTATTTACTAAGATGCTATGTCATGCCTAAGGTTTATGCGAAGGGTTTTCTTTTTGTGGAGATTCTCTTATTTTGCCCATCTGGCCAGCACGCACCAACAGGCAACTGGCAGAAGAACAGCAACACAACTGGAGCTTGTTTTTTTTTGCTTGTTGAAAATGATCCAAATTGTCCGCTGGCATCGCCACTGTGGTCCCCCATCTACAAAAAACACGGACGCCTCTACCTTTTCCACCAGTATCGCAGTATCGCATAAGTACCGATCGAAAAGTTTTCAGGAGCTGTTCAGAGCTTCGAAAGCAACCACACCTGTGGAGGGTGTGGAGCATGTTTTTGTTGATGTCTCAAACCCCAATCTGCTCAGTGCGATTTATCCATAGCTGCAACAGAATCCCATGAGTAGCCGACATCGTCGGTACGCAGTTGGGAGACAAAAATGCAACCGAAGCGGGTTGTGACTGAAACTATTCTAATTATAATGCTGTCTTGTGAATGAATGAACGAAGCCTGCCAGGTGAATGAACTATGGTGGGATGATGGGGTTTTACAGGTTCTGTCGCCACCCAAGCTGCTTGCTATCTTCGAGGGGATTGGTTCGATGGATGGCGTAGATAGTTTTATGGCTTGCTTTGTACAACCAAGGAACCAGACAATTGCCGGGCTGCATACCTACAGTACATGCTGCAGTTTGCAGATCAAGCTCTTTGTCTTCCATATCTCAAATGAAGCTCAGGAAGGGATGATGTAAATGGAATTGCAAAATTTGGCAGCATGTTTCACACACACACAGGACATGTCTAGACGTGGAGGTGCTACTAATTGCTACCACAGTAGTCAAAGATCATTGTCCTTCTGACCCTTCCGTGGTGGAGCCGCAGGCCAAAAAGTATTCGTTTTGTTGGTGGCAACCACTCCATGCAAGTCACCATGAACTTCAGCAGTTGAATATCTCGTCAAAGAGTCCATGGTGTTGGATACTTTTGGTCATTTTTGAACACTTCCATCTTTTTTTCCGGAATGGGAAGAAGAATTATCTTCTCTCACATGAGTGGGGTTGTCCTCGCCCTCCTGATGATGATGATGATGATGATGATGATGATGATGATGATGATGATGATGATGATGATGATAGGTGCTGACATCATCATCACGATTGTTATCTCTACTTGGAAACTCAATATCAACTGCCATACTCAATAGCATTGCCACTGTATAGGCAACATGCCTTTGGACCTGGCCTCGGCCCGGAAGCCTGGAGACAGGGGTTGAGATCCAAATGAATCCCCAGATGGTAGATGGTAGAAAGGTGTCCCAAACCAGAAATAAATTCAAATGAACAAGAACCACACTCAAGATGGAGGATGGTGTGATTTTTCTATGGATTCCCTCGAAACTAATGGAACATGACATGATCTTGTGTCAATAAACTCCTCAACACACAATTGGGTGCGCCTAGCCGTCGCAGATCTTTCTTGTTGAGGTATCAGCACAGCTGGAGCTGAATGATATTCCCGAAAGTGCCCATGAGTCCAGCTGCCATGCTTGGAGTCCGTCACGGTGCTCTCCGTGTATTCGATCATGCGCATGTACGGATTCGGAATGTATTTTCCTTCTTTTCCTTCTTTCCTTGGCACTCCGCATATGACCTCGCATATATCTTCTTGCCAAGTGCTGCGATCTGCAATCTGACATTTGTGAACCCAAATCTTGTCTGAATTGATGATCAATAAATAAAGCCATTCTGGAATGCTTTCATACCACTAGGCGACTAGGCATGTCAATAGATGTGGCGCATTTGCCCATAGCAGGCCTGGTCCTGGACATTACTTTGGTCCAGACAGCCAGGGCTTCAATGCGACGGGATGCTCAACGGGAAGTGTTGGAAGAAGTTTTCTCCACTTTTCCCTCCACAACTTCACATGTTAGAGGATACTCTTGTTGTAGAGGCTTTTTGGAGAGCTCAAAAGTGGCAGTAAATCCAGAGGCTTTTGGCAGAATTCGACGATGACTTTCCGATACTTTCATTGATGGCAGTTGCAGCATCCCCTCCAGATAGCAAGACCTTAGGCTCGGAAAGCAGATGTTCAGCAAGTGTCGCTCGGTGGTTGCCTCAGATGGTTTTGAATTTTTGGTTTGACGCTCAATCAAAAGGCACTCCTCTTTAAGCTTCCAAGGCCCCAGAGGTGAGTTTGCCGCGAACAGGCACTGCTGGTGGAAAGCATGGAAGGCTATAAGCAAATTACTAATCCATAGAAGGTGACGTAGTACCTGAAAGGGTTGTGACTCTATGAAGCTGGCTGTTCATATACAGCTTTACATCTAATCTACTTTTTTTTGCTCGGGGTAATTCCGGTGGCATATTTCTCTTTGATGGATTTTGATCTGGACTGATGTCTCTAAAGCGTGTTCACCATAGGACACCCTGTTGCTCGCAGGTTGGGAGAACTGGCAGAAGGTCACTGTGTCCAAAGCCTCCGCAGGTGGTAGCACCTGACATTAGATGCAGTGATGCTTTGTGTTGGTGCCTTGTTGGTGTATCTGTGCGTCTTCAATTGATGGTTCCCTTTTCACCGTTGCCAGCTACCAACCTTGGGCGGGAGTCTCCAAGTTGTGCATACACTGCCAGGGAGCTCAGAGAATATGTACCAATCTGTTTTGCCCAGGAACATCAGGCTGTGTGATACTCCGCACAACTGCTACAAGCGGCACCTATAGTGTTGTGCCTCTTTAAATCCTGGCTATAGGAACGGGCATCTATTGGATCAGCTGCTTTGATGAGGTTCCATCCACCATGGACATTCGTACTCCCATCGACGATGGGAGTTTTCAAGGATTTGGCAGTTCAAACAGGCAAATTCTCGGTGGTTTTGGAGGGGAGGGGCAGAACATGTGAGTTCTGAAATGACGAGGTTATATACTACAGAACAGAAAGTGTGAATTTCTGGTGAAGCGCATTTGGACCCAACTTGGTGAATGAGAGACTTCTCCCCGCATTTCTTTTTGTTAGGGGTGTTGGGATAATTATGCATCAGGACTCCAATCGTCCTCTGGCAAAGTGCCAAACCAGCATTGGAGTCATAGGTGTTTTGCCTGCCAGGCCCGACCTCTCATTGTCGTTGGGTGTAGACCCTCAAGGTTCCCCAGGGCCAACGTCTTTCCCTTAGTGAGATGTTTTTTTTTTCGTGGCCAGAGATGCAAAATCTGATTGTACAAACTTGGGAATTATGAAAAAAAGACAGGTACAATGTCAGGGACTGCCCAGCAATGCAGGTGGGAGCCGCCCGACCCTTGGTGTTTTCAGAGTCTTCAAGTCATGGTTTAACGAAAGCGTGGCCTGAGGGTCCCATTGCCAAGTCGCGGGAAAACAAATCCTTCGGTTGTGCGGAGCGCTTTCGAGAGGGCAGGCGCGGGGTGTAGCTGTGGCTTGATGAAGTTGAAACAAAGAATAGTTAAGAGATGTTAAGGACAAGAGTGGCCACAGTGGAATTTCATTTCTGATCCAAAAGCAGCAAAAGCAAATGCTTGGTGCGAGCGCTTCGAAGTTTCATCTGCAACTTGCTGCTAGGGGTGGTAGCATTGGTCCTGGCCAGTACCGACGGAAAGACTTTTCGTCAGTCAACCCAGCCTGGCTCGCTGTCCAATTCCTTGCGTTTTCACATTTATGAACTGAAGTCGAATAATATGTTTGTCTTCAAAACATGTGGTTTGGGAATCTCACTTCGAGATGCTAAATGAACACCTGCTGCTGGAGTCAGGCTTCGACATGACAATGGCCGGTCCATTGGTACAGGGCGACAAGCATGGGAGAAGGCCTGTAGTGAATGCATGGTTGTCTGGAAGCGCAATGAATGCAAAGACAATCAACATATGCAGACCTATCGTGAGCCATGAGCAAACACATTTTTGTACACTGCAGATGCGTGAAGACACCTAACATGAAGCCAATACATTTTCTCATCCATATTTATTTTGGTGCCGAACGGTACTCGAAAGTTTACATGCATAGTGGAAGTTTCTGGCTTTCTGTTGGATTGGGACGCAAGGTGGTGACACCTGGTTGGGAGTGCGAAGGCAGTCTGACGCATAAATAATAGCAGCTTTGTTGATGAAGACAGATCTTCAGATGACGTCTCTGGTTGATCATCGTTTGGACAGGTCGTTGCCGGGCTAGTCCTGGAGTGGGCCCACCACTCTGGAGTGAGGTGGTCAGAGGGGGTCGGGGCCTATGAACAGTTTGGCTTGTGGAATATTTCGGGCTTTAAATGTGCCAAATGCTCAGTAGCCTCCATCATAGGCAAACTCTGATGGCTAAGATGTGTGACATTGCGATTGAGGTGTTTCTATGGGCTGTGCTCAGCGTTTTCCTAAAGCAGGTGTGTCACCGGGTGAAGCCTTTCACGTGCCACCAAAGTTTTAGCCACCATAGGCGTTGGAATCAGAAAGTGCTGAAATGCCCTGAAATGTCTTTGAAACATGTGGCTACCGGATCTCCAAGAAGTGTTGAATCCTTCTGTTGGACCTGAATTCGTTCTGTCAAGCCTTACACTCTTCGTAACAATGACTCTGCCTCGCACCTTCACAACCCTGCTTGCACCAGCTGACACGAGCTGCAGCCCTGGACCCATCTACAACTTACCAGAGGCACAGGGGCAATGCCTTGGATGGAAGATCCACAACTAGCATTGCCTATAGCTCTCAGCTACTCCACTGGTGTGTTGATATGCCTAAAATCCCATGGATGTTTGAACGTGGCAGGCTGGGCGCCTGGGTTCTGGGGCCAGGAGGCCCATGAAGAAAGAGATGAGGAAAGAGATGAGGGAAGCGAAAGAAGCAAAGGAAGCCCAGGACTTGTTGGATTCGCAATTGCAACGGTTACATTTCATCAGATTGAATCTGTTGTTCTGCTGAAGAGACATGGAACCAAGATATGGAGCACATTTTCTTGAGTCATGTTGTGATTCGTGATACTATAATTATAATACCTTTTTCCAGACGACTTTTAAGTTTTCAGGCACAGGTAAAGGAGAGACCTTGGTCATGGCTTTCCAGATGTCACTGGCAAAACCAGACAAAACAAGTGTTTTCAATTGAATGGCAATGGTAGGCCTTGTGCTTGACTTTTGAAGTGAGATGTTGGGCAGGAGGCAAAGGCAAAAGAGAGGGCCAAGACACCTCCACTGCCATGGGCTAAGTTTGGTCCAAGATTCCAAGAGGTGCTTGTAGCTCCCTTAATCAAAGTGAAAAGAAAGGACTTTGAAAGCTGGAGTCTTGTGATTCAAGTAGCAAAAAAGTCTATGAATGCTTCGTCGACACACTTTTAGAGTCCACAAACTATTTCCCACACATTACAGATTTGAGGCCCCCTCCAACATGTGGGAAGCCGCCGAAGAAGCCGCGCTTCCGTACCTCGTCGAGAGAGATCAGAAACTTTGATCCGAATCGCGAGACTACAATCGTGGTGACTGTGGGAACAGAATCCGAAGCTGGTACTGTTTGGCGTTGCTTAGAGTATTGTTGGAAGTCTTTCTCACTAAGCTGGTGGGGCGGCTCCCTTGTTGCTTTTGGAATTTCTGGCTTTCTGCGGTTCGTAGGACTTCAAAGACTGCTGCTTTGGCACTTGATGGAAACACATTTGTGAACTTTCATATTCAAATTTGAGATTGTAGCCGAGAGAAGCATGCCCTGGCCGAGATGTGTGCAGGTATGCATCTTGTCCACAGCCTGTCCGGTGCGAAGCACGGAATGTGGGGTCCGGGGTCCTGCCCAAGCATTGCCTTTATCGAAGGGAAAGTGGGGGGTTTTACTGCTGGGGATTTGGGAAGTTTTAGGGCAGTTGTGTCAAATCATCAAATCCTAAATCCAAAGCTGCTTCATAGGAATCACCAAAAACGCTGAGGCTATTTTTGATGGAGCTAACTGCAAGTTGAAGCTCCCCTTAGAGCGAGCCATGGCGAGCATGGCGAGCGATCATTTTGACATCCATTTTTGCTTGGCCTTTCATTGGCGTTGTCAAGAGGCTTCAGTTTTGGGTTGTTCAACTTGGGCTGGTGAGTTCAAAGGCAGCTCAAGTGTAGAAAATCTTTGCGTATCGGAGTTATGTTTGCTTTCCAAGAGAGGATCTGAACAGCCTGGCCTAAATCAGCTTCGTTTCACAGCATCGTTTCTATGCGTTCATGACATACCTCCCGTCTTGCAGTGAGAATCTGGATGTACAGAGTAGCGACGCAGACCAGATTTGAGAACCATCTTGATGTTTCCAGTCACACTTGACACCTCTTTTTCCACTCCAGTTCGGCCGTTGTACACTTGCTGCAAGCGTGAGGGGCTGAGGGCATGCTCTAGGTCTATGATCCGGGGATGAAGAGTTTGGTGCACTTCATTCTGGTTTCTTTCCATCATTCCAAAGGAATGCCACCGCCACTCCCACTCTTAGCTGTAGTTGCCTTTCTCAATCTTGATTTCCTGGATACTTTTCTAGATGGGATGTGGTAGGGTGGCAGTCAGATATTGATTTTCCCTCAAAGAGGTGAAAACCGAATGCACATCTGGGTGATGAAGTTAAAGGATGCCATCAAACAAAGCATATTGCTTGAAGCAGGGTGTCAGCCATGTCACTTCTGTTTCTTTGTTTCTGAACATTTTGCTTCCGTGCTTGAACCGGCGTTTCGACTTGCTTCGACAAGCGTTGGGTCAACAAAAAGGTTTTTTTTTTGAAAGGCCAGTGTGGCACCTGTGTGCTCATGGACATTTTTCATGTCGACGAGAAGTCACATGGCAGATAGCAGTTTTGGTTACCGGCATTGCGAAAGCCTGACCGCAGCCGACTCACCTTTGGTTCAAACTGACTTGAGGAGGCTCAGACTTTTGCCTTCATGCAGACGAAATGATGCAAAGTCTGAATTAAGGCGACTTTTGAAACGGGAGATACATTGGCAACATGACACATGGCTGTAAAAACTCGTCACGCAGATATTCTTGCTACAGTGACTAGTGACTAAAACACACCCACGGGGCAAGAGCCTTGAGAAAGAGTTGCTGCATTGCTAGGGTCAGCCCGTTTGGTTGACCAACAACTTTGCAGATGTTGACTTTTGCCTCCCATGCGAGCAGCATTGGAGGCACTATCCAGTCCTGGATCATTTTCCAGGATTATAATTTGCAAAAAAAAGGGCTGTGCAGTGTTTATCCATTTTCATGGTTTCCAATATTGCACAAAGGAAAGATTTCTACATAAATATCTCTTATTGCAAAATCTGGCCGGGCAGTTCTCAAGGAAGCACCGCTGCTAGGTTTCACGGGCCCTGCAGCCTGGACAAAGTGCCAGTCAGGTTTGAGATGGTTGAATCTTGGTGGTCAAGGAGAGTTGGTTTGTCCATGTTTGTCCAAATATCCTCTCAATATTTGTCAATCCAAAGGTAGGCATTAAAATGTGACTTTCCGTCACACATGATTGCCTTTTGGTCAGAGAGGCTTTAACTTACACCTTCGAATAGGGGACATTGTTGCCCACGGATTTTTGCGCTTCCTGAATTTGTTCTGTGCAGGCAGCGAGCCGCTTCCTAGAGGGCCTTAAGGCAGCGAAAAAAGCAAAGAACAGATTGTTTGGTGACTTTGTATCTCCTGCATATAGATGCTTCGACTTATTTTCAAGAGCGGTTCCTGTTCATAGAGATTTTCATCAAGTGGTTTGACAGCTTGTCAACATTTATCGAAGGACTGAGCTGCCTCATTTGTGAAGAAGGATTTTAATATCAGTCAAGACGCTGTTGGTGACGCGAGCCCGTCAAAACCCCTCAACCCCTGAAATGCTTCTTATTTGACAAGTATTTGGCAGGGAGTGGCTTTTATCCTCAAATGCCCCAAAACCTTATTTGTCTACTATCTTTTAGGGGGGGTTTGAGGGTGGATGTTTTTTTGGGATCTATACATGTGCAGTGATGTTTATTGCACAAGATGCAGGCAGCCAGTACTGCAAGTGTAGCGGCATCAGGCCTGGATGAGTTTGACTTGGGATCAAAGGGAGCAGATGATGGCCTCGAAGCCCCTGGCCCAGGGTTCTCTCCTCTCCCTTGGTTTTGGCTTCTGAGGCCTCAAAGTAGGTCACTTCCGTTTGGAGGATGCCGCCCTTTTGACCCAACGTTTTGCTCGACATGTGCCCCAGCCACCTCGGAGCTTCTTCTGTGAGGCAGGGCTGTTCTGGTGTTTCGGATGGTATGGCATTTGGTGTCACTCTCGCTCTCCCAAATCGTTTTCAGTTTCTCAAAGGTGGCACAGCACTTGGAGCCTCATGTACATAGCTGGGCACAGCAGCGAACGTTTGGGAGCACGGAGGTGCTTCAAGTCCAAACCGCGAGTCGTGACAGAAATGAAGCAGAATAAATGATACCTTAATGCAATCGTGCAACGAAAGACAGATGTAAGATGCAAATAGGTCACGCATTTGTTTTGTCCAATTCTTTTGACTGCTAAGGGTAGCTCTCCCCATTTCAACATCAAGGGAGGACGCCTTCGAAGCTCCGATCACAGGCTGGCAAAAAAAAACAGTTTCTTTTAATGGAAGGGGCTATGGGGGTATGGGCATCATGAACAAAGCCTGATTCTCTTTTCCGTTGTAGCCAGAGCTTTCTTTGTAGCCTTCATCTGTTTGATCATGTCTTTGTCTCCATGAGACTGGATCAAAACCAGCCCCAATACTTTTTTGTTCTCTGATCGCATGATCTTGAAGGCAAGGTGCGTCATTTGAAACTTTTGCATGTATCTCAGTATCTCAGTACAATGTAGATATATTGATACGAATATGTAATATACATGATATCACATCAGGCTCCCACAAAGACGTTTGTTGTCGTTGGTGCATCAACTTGCTCCAGTCTCACTTGGATTTCCGCTGTCTTGATGCCCTCTTGATAAAGGAACTACAGCAGTGGTCTTAGCAGATGCCTTTGCAAGAAGCCGCTGTCATGAGGGTGCCCGTGGAGGGTTTTCAGGAACACTGATCCTTTGGTAATTCGGTAGGCCCATCATCAATTTTTTAAAGACTGAGTCCAGTTTGTGATTGTTCAAAGTGGGATCAAGTTAGAATGACACCAGGCATGTGACCATTCTTGTTTTGCTAGTGGCTCCAAATCTGCAACTTTGTTTTCCACATCTGATGACAACAAGGGTGATGACAATGGCTTGAGCCTGCCCTGTGAGAGGTTCGAAATTACTGGGCCTTGTTTGTTTGTGTACGCCACCCACCTTGCCACTCTCACCGATAGAGGTGGACACCCAGTGGGAAAGCTGTCCATGGAGTATCCCGCATGAAAGCCTTACAAAAAATCTGTTGCAATGAGAGTAAGTCAAGACAAACCACAGAGGTTTCAGTAGTTTGTTGGCAGAAGATCTAAGATCCGCTGGCCTGTCTTGAGGCTTTTAAAGGTACAGAGAGAATCGTCGAGTTTTGAGTTTCTGACAGCAAAATCATTTAACTTTGGACGGAGTGGTGGGTGGGATAAGTTGCATGACAGCGTCCAGGTGCTTCAGTTTACTGAATCCTTAACTCTGCTGGGCTCTTCATCTTTTCATGATCCATCCGTGTGCGGATTGCCAGGGTGGATGCGGGATGGAGGAATGGCGTTTGTTTTTTAAGATTAGAATTTAAATGTTGATGTGAACAGGGCTGATCTTGCGATCAAAGCATAGATCACATTGACGCTGTGCAGTTTTCAGAGTGGTGCATTGCAAGAGTTGCCCAGGCGTGGCTTCCTGCTGATGCGCCTTAAGATGGCTGCGTGTGGTCCTTTGGAATTTCACATGATGGGATTCAACAAAGTTGCATGAGCAGGAGCATTTCAGGATTTTGTTGCTTAGCGGTTCGCACCCAATTGAATAGTCATGAGATTTTTTAGTGATGACCTACGTCTTGTCTCTAGGTGCCAGATGGATGGCGCTACCTTGGCACAATGTGCCGGGCACATGGCACTTGCAGGCACGGCACCTTTCAGAACAGTGTCAAACTTGACGTTGAACACGTGGGAAGGAAGCGATTCCAATGTCTTTGGCAGCCACCAACGTGGTTTGAGGCATATATTCGCCTGAGCTCAGCAAGGAAGTCGCAATGCAACTGGAAGGCCGAAATGGGCTCACTGTGCGCGCATAGTTGCTGCAAGGGTTTTGAGTTATATATCAACGGTACAGTGTGGTAAAACCATGGACCCTGGGATAATAATATGATTTGTTCATTTTGTATGAAAGTTGACGTTTCCAACTGCTTCGGTGAGTTTTGAGCTCTATTACTTATGTAGCAGCTTCACACATTTAACCCATGCCATTTGGAGTAACTCGTTGCTTAGGGATGCATGAGACCCCGAATCATGGGAGGTAATCCTTGGTCCTTCACGCCTGCTGACCTTCAAAGCTACTTGGGGATTTGGAGGCTTTCCGAAGAGTGACTACTGGAGGGTCCCCAGTATCCACATGTTGGTTCAGAGATCATAGATGGAAAGTAGCAAAATGCCAAGGATTCTCAAATCTTTTGGGAAATTGTTAGGTGGACTATCTTATATGACAGATCTAAAGGGACCGATTTTTCCAGATACTTTCCGTGACTAGCGCAAGGTGTATGGAGTTTGGGTCGTATTGCGGAAGGACTTTTTCTACCCGCGGGTTCATTGCCGCATAGGGTAAGCTTCAAAATCATCAAAGGGTTTCGAATATATTGTGACGTCTCTCGAAGCTGCTCCGAACTGGAGGATTAGCGTTAGTAGAAGGGATCTCTTTTGTCGATCTTTTTTGTGGACTCATGGCTTGGAACTAAACCATTTTCCAACATCGAGGTTTGTTACCACACTTTGGCAGATGGCAGCTTGGCGAGGTGAGGACAGCAGGGAGCATTTGCCAATCAGGTCCTCTGTTTTTTCACGAAGCTTTTATACGATTTTCATTCAATCATGCATCCAAAGGCAATCTTCATAATCGAGTTGGTCTTGGAGAACCTGCTGAACCAAACGGTTTTTCAATCATGATGGGTCCCGCATCGCCGCATGGCAGGTGCAAAAGAAAGCCTTTCATAGCTTGGGCCATCGATTTGCAGAACATGCAGAGCTGCTC
Source organism: Breviolum minutum Mf 1.05b.01 (assembly GCA_000507305.1). Taxonomy (NCBI): domain Eukaryota; class Dinophyceae; order Suessiales; family Symbiodiniaceae; genus Breviolum; species Breviolum minutum. The sequence goes on along the minus strand of DF244585.1, from coordinate 8,567 downwards.
TCCCCTGCGCAGGAACAGCTTGAGTTCTGAGCGAATAAAAATTCACAGATTTCCACCCCTCACTAGGTCTTATTGCAAAAAAAAACTTCTCAAGTATATGGGGGTTTCCAAAAATAGGGGTACCCCAAAATGGATGGTTTATAATGGAAAACCCTATTAAAATGGATGTTTTCAGAATGTTCCAACAGATTTCTGACACCTTTGCAATTTGGGGCACTGGAGGCCTTGAAAGTCATTGAAACCTTCACTGACATTGGCAATGTTCACGAGGTGCTTTTTCCGACGCCCAAAAGTGGGACGCTTTTTGCAACGTTTTGGGATGTTCCAAAAGTTGAAGAATCGATTTCGACTTCCAAAACGCTGAAGAATCGAAGAATCGATTTTTTTTGGTTTTGACGGAAAGGTAGCTCTTCAAACGCTCTTCCTACGCTTGTTGCTGGAGCGCTCCTTCACAGAGCTGGGTGCTCCTTGGCTGCAGAAAAAAACGCTAAATCGCTACACCCGCTACACATCATGGTCGCTCATCCAAGTGAGAACAGGTTTGTCAGTCTCAGGTGGGTGTTGCTCGACTGGCAGCTTCAATGTCCAAGGTGGCTTGAAAAATGCTTGAAATACTTTGATGTCATTGGATTTGTGAGGATTCAATGGCTTACTTTGGATGGAGTGTGGGTGGGAGTTGTCACGCAATGCAGGAAAAGCATTGTTTGCATTGCCAGTGTCTGCCATGGCAAGGTTCAGCACTACCACACGGGGCTGTTGCGTGAAATCGCTTTTTACATTCAGGAGGAGCCACTTGCCTGAATCTAATCTAAAATGTAGTAAGTAAACTATGCACATTGCTTATTATTGCTTCCCAAATTTCATTCACGTATGCCTCCAATGAGTCTTGCTGGAACTGGTTGGGCTGAATCTTGTGTTTGGCTTTGAACCTCTCGAAATATGTGAGTACTAAATGCCCAGGCTTTGATGGCAAAAGTTAAAGGCATTTGTAACATTTGTACACCTTCATGGGTAGGTGTTGAGCTTCAGCAATAATGAAGGGTGAAACGAAGCTACGGCCAACGTATGAGGCCAGAAGCACTCATCGACTGGACGGCCGCAGATCTTTCTGGCACTTTGAGAAGCATGGGCTTGGCACCTGTGAAAGTGTTTGGGAGACCTGGATGGAAAACTCTATGATTGATTGATCCAAGTTGTGAAGCTGAGATACCGCAATTCGTAGACTCTTCATCTTGGCGCAAATGAGGCCATCTGCTACACAGGTCTTGCTGGGCTGCCGCTATTCTGTGTGGGTACTCAGGGAAGTGGAAACATTGGTGTAGGGAAGCTGCAGTTCATTCTGCTTTCCTCAAAGATGTTTAAAAACATGTCCAGCAAGGGACGGAAGCAGCCTCATCGCAGATTTGAGTCAAGGCGCTGCTCAAGTCAATGAGCAATACGGACCTCAAAGAGATGTTCGAAATCAGTGGTGCTGCCCTCAAGTGAGCAGAATCACAAACCGATAAGGTCTGTCTTTATAGGAAGGTTATACTGCTGTTGAAATTAAAAATGCTCACTATACTATATCTATCTATACTAGTACGTACGAATATCAGATATTCATTAAGAGGCATCCACCATTTTCGATGATCAAATTCGTTATGAACACCATAGTAAACCAGTTTGCTACCCAGTTTTGATGTGTCTCGGCAGAAAGAGTTGAGCAAGTTGTCTCACAGGGCATATCCAGTTGATGGTGAAGAAACTTCCAACTTCATTAGTTTGTGCCGGTTTGTTTTTGTTTAAAAGCTGGAAACCTGAAAAATCTTGATGTTTGGACATCAAAAAGGCTTAGAGGTTTCAGTCCTCAATTACGAAAGCCAGCCGGTAGGCNATAGTCTATATTAAATATCATTTTTCTTGCGGGCTTGACAGAAAAGACGCGTGCTGGCTTTCGTTCACCCCCCTCACAGGTTTCCACAACCTTGGTTTCTCTGCTATGTATCCCTTAGGGTGGCATCCTGAGCTCCTCCGCGGCGTGGTGCTGCGCGTTGGACGGAGCTTGTTGCCACGGCTATCCTCAGCGGCTTCAGAGTTTCTTGACGGGAAAGGAATAGTGTAGCCAGCAGATTCAGCAAGTTGCGAAACGACCTGAGGTGGGGTCCACGCTCTTGTGTCGATGCTGCGTTGGGCCTGGTGCTGGCAGCGGATGTGGCGCCCCAGAAGGCACTGCAGGATTAAAATCTTGGTGATGATTTGTTACATTCATTGGAATCCTTGACCTGTGAGAACCCCAGGGTCAGGTACTCGAGATGTCCCTAGGCATCTTGAAGAAGATGCCCTTGAACTTCAACATACAGAGAGTTCTGGACAAGCCTATAGGACATTCAGATGAAGTTTGGAAACAGTCCGGCGTTTCGCTGTCTTTTCGCATCTAGCATTCACATCTACTTTTGGAGGCATTCACTGGATGTCAAGGTTGCGCTTGTGGTGCCACAGGCCATGGCGTTTGGCTGACGATGAAGTAATTCTTTCCTCTCTCTCTCTGCCATTTGTTTTTTCTTCTCTTCCTTCCCCTCTTACTTGTTCCCTCTTGAGCCCCCGTTCCTTCCTGGATCGCTCCCTTTTTAAATGAAAGTGCATGAATTGCAGGTCCATCTTTACCTCGGAACCAATTTCGGACAGAGCAGCCAGAGTGGCAGCTGCAGGTGTGGCAGATGTGTAGCCCACTGAAAAATCAGAAGCTCCAAGACTTGAACAAGAAAACGAGACAAAGAGCGATATTTGACGATCATTCTTTGGTTTGCGAATCCTTGGGGATAAACTCACAGGCTGGCCTGTTTACATCAGTACTAAACACATCCGCATGCAGATGTGCAAGAATTCGCCGCTCGAGAACATGCCAGATTGCAGTACAATTGAGGGATATTGAGGGCTGATTGCCAATGGCTTAATGGCCCGATTGATTCATGCTGATCGATGTTGCAGCAGGTGGTCCTCCGTGCAGCTCGAAGCTACAAACAGCGTGGCCTGCGGCAGAGCGTTGTGGGTCTCTCAAAAGACTTGCAGAAGTTTTGCTTGTGAACCTCCGAGACAGCTCTGTGGTGCATGAAAAAGCAACGGAGGCACCTGATCAACTTTTCCACGGTGATGTTTGATGTTTTAGATTTAAAGAGGCTCGCAATGAGATACTATATGATATATGTAGGTAGTAAAAGATCAACTCTTGACTTTGCTTATGTGCGGATATGCATCCTGATTTTTTTGGTTGCTTAAGGCGCGGGCAGATATGCCGCTGAAGGGTGATGGCCGTCATCTTTTCTTTCCAGAGGAGCAAGGGTCATTGGTCCTTGGAAGGACTGGATGCCAAGTTCGAAGAGCCTTCCGCTCGTCGCAATGTATGGTGAATCGCCCGAACAATATAAAGCACGCAGCACATCTCTTGACCGCTCCAGTCTTTACAGGACAACGCGGTGCCAGGCTGCTTGGGCTCTTCCACAGGGCCGACGTCATCAACGACTTGAGCCCACTCGACAGCTTGCAGTGATGCTGGGAAAGGCCTGGATGCCGACATCTCCGACACTTGTGGATCGCAAAGTCTTCGAACGACTTAACACTCATTAGACACAAGCAATGAAATGGATTCGACGACTTCCGCATGTGTGTACGCCCATGACAACTCACAAATTTTGCCAGGTTTTTCCACTTCTGCTTGGACGTTTGTACGATCTCTCTCAGGCGCACACGGATCACTAGCTACCAATACTCTATTTGCTATACTTAGAGTTCTGACAAGACCGAAACGCCCATTAAGACCGACTTAAATACTAGCAAGAAACCGCGATTTGCAGAAGCACATTTTGATGCACATGGAAACAAATAACATCATGTTGGAATGAATAGTTTGTGTTTTTTTCTGTTTGTCATCGTGGGGCAGATTCATGCCACATGCCCACCTTGAGGCATTGTCAGAGCTGCCTGGTGCGGCTATGCCTACCGCGCTCATTGAGGGTTTACCGTTGGGAGCCTGAGAGATGGACATCCCAACAGATTTCCGACATCACTGTTATTGGCGAAAGTCAGGATTCCCTTCTTTAAAGTCACGCATCTGACTTGCTTCTTCGTGTAGATGGTGACTTTCCTTATGCACTTGTTGCATTTCAAAAGGCCACCTTTGGAGAGCATTGGAGGGCCTTTGCAAATAGCTCCAGTGATTTCGGAGGATACTCTGGTGAAGGGCATGTTCTCATTTTCTTTGGGAGTCTTTTTCAAAGCCAAAGGATTTCCATGCTTGCGAGCTTCCTTTACAACTATGTACTGTACTTGTTTCAATGGCTTCCAGTAGATCTGATTTACTTGCTTACAGGCAACAGTTGCTGGTTGTGGGATAAGTACCCAATAGAACGACTTCTTCTCAGTTGGGTGCTGCCATGAAGGTTTGAAATGGCACTGATGCGCAAAAGCTGTTTCAGCAATTGTATCTCGCAGCATCGTGCTTGAGAGGTCCCCAGCTTCATGATTTTGAAACCCAAAAAGATGGAAAAAAGGCGTATTCGAAGAGAATCTGAATCGATTCTTCGTTTATCTGAGAAAACTCTCCATGTCACATCAGAAGAACCCTCTTTTCAGCAGGACAAGTTGCTGCCTGCCCCTGATGGCAACCCTGTGAATTGGTGGGAGCAACCGCCAGCCAGCTGCCTCAAGAAAGTCGCAGAAGTCAAGTGTTTGAAAGAATGATGATGAATGATGAATGATGAAGAAGAAGAAACTAAGCATCGATCAAAGTTGCTCCTTTTTGGGTTTAGTACATTTTTGTATTATGTATATATATATAAGAGAGAGTGGTTCCAACAAAAAGATGCAGGTGAGACTTCACTTGGATGTCCATTTGATTCTTTTTTTCTTGTTGGGGTCAAAAGAACCCAACTGGTGGTGTGGGCACTTTTTTTTTCCCAAGGACAACATCCCAGAACCAGCGCAATCAGATGAAGGTACAGAGCGTGATTTGGAAACTATGCGACGATCAGAGATGCTGGAGGTTCCATGGTTTGATTTGGACGTTTCAAGCCTGAAGTCTTGTTTGCGGAGATAACGATATATGCAGGTGGTACGTGGTAGGTGATAGGTGATACAAGATAGATGATAGATGATAAAAACAGATGATGATACATGATAGATGATAGATGATAGATGATAGATGATAGATGATAGATGATAGGTGATAGGCTCTAGATGACACATGATTCCGAGACTTGATACTGACACTGATACTGTTACATGTTACATGACACATGATACCTGAGACGATGATGAGGAAGAAGAAAGGAAGATGGATAAGGTGATTATGAGAATGACGATGATGATTCATGGTACATGATAAATGTTGCATGTCACATGATACGTAAAGACGATTTTACAGGATACACGATACACATAGTACTTGTCACAGCACAATAAGTGATACACAAGATCTGTAGACCTTACATGTTCCATACAAGATCCATCAACAGATACAACAGAAGATACAACATTGAACTTCAAGAGGGCTCAGTGGGCAAAGTGGATCACAAGGTTTGTGTCCAAACCTTGGCAGTGATGCAGCTCTGCTTCTCAGCAGGCAGGACAGCATGATAGCTTGGCAAATAGTGGTTTGCAAACGGACTGGAAGATTTGGAGCCAAAATTTTGTGGGGTTCTTGAAGAGGTGTACCAGTAACTGCCGCAGGTCCGTCATCTCGTCTTTTCGCAGCTCTCCCAAGAGATACTTTGAGGACAATGGCAAGGTGGGCATTTGTGCAAAGAATCCTGTCAAAGTTCTGTGAGTTCTGTGTGCAACCAGCCCTGGAGGTTGGTTCCCATGGTAAGCTACTTGCTTCGTGCCTTGGCTACTTTTTTAGTCGTGATTGACTGCTTGGCCGTAATTCTCTCTGCAACAGATGTTGTCAAGGCCCACGACGAGAGGATGACAGTGTGGCGCAGAAATTTCAGTTGGGTCCCCTGCGAACAGAAGCCTTTGTACGACGTCCAGATGAGAAAATGCAGTCCGAAGTGTACAAGGCCATGGGGTGAGAGAACAACGAAATCGGATAAGATTCAGTGAAACTAGGGGATAGGGACAAGTGATTTGTGTTTGAAACATAAACGCTGAAATTTTGGCAAAGCGGTCAGGTGGTGCAGAACATGATACCCTTTCTGCCGCGATTCCTGGAATGGGAGGTTTGGGACCACCGACCCCAGGCGACCCGACAAGAGGGAAAGGTGACAATGACGGATAGAAATTTACTGAGACAAATGATCCAATTTATGAATGTTTGTAGGACTTATATAAAGATATTACTCATTGTATTATAACATATTTGTATATATTAGTATAGATCGAAATCAAGCCAAAGAAAAGCCAATTCTGAGTTGGGCGGATTCAGATTGAGGACTGAAGCATTTTGTTTGCTTGACTCAAAGCGATGTCAGCGGGGACCTGTGAACAGCTTCATGGATGTTGAAAGGTTGCCGGGAGACGTAGGTAGGACAAACCCATCCAAGCAATCATTGCCTCAGGACACACTGGAGGGTGAGAAAACAGGTGGTGCGTTCCTGGCTTTGCAAAGAGATTTGGAGATTCCGCCTTTTATCGTTGGCTTGGTGCTGAAGAAAATAGCTTCAGAAAAAGAAAAATGATAAATTAAATATAGATATATAAATTAAATTAAACAATATAAAAATCTAAATATTAAATCTATATTTCATTTATAATTAATTAATTTAAATCTGAAAAAAAATATTCTAATATTAATAATATATAAATTATAAAATAATATATATAATTTTAAAAATTATTTTAATAAATATTTTATAAAATATTAGAGAAAGAAATATAGAATAATATATAATAGGAAAAATTATTTAGAAATAAGATATAAATAAAATAATAATATATCAAAAAAAAATAAATATTTTTTTAAAAGATATATATTATTATTTATATTAAAAAAGAAAAAATATATATTAAAAAAAATATATTAAATATATATTATA
>DF244584.1:0-25388 GCA_000507305.1 Breviolum minutum Mf 1.05b.01 | reverse complement strand
TGAGTGGGGCGGCTGGAAATAGGGACGTTTGGAAATTCACAAAACGAACAGATTTTGAGGCAAACGTACCTGAAATTCTTCGTATCAGAAATTTAGGTTACATATGATGGTCCTGGTATATAGAAATAAACACCGACTCCTTAGTTTTACTTCCCTTTATTGAACATTTCCCATGGTCAATTCCTTAGTTTCTTATCCAATCAAATCAACACTCAACACCTCCTTGACCGACCAAATGGGACATGTTAAGCTCACAGGAGCTTGACCTGGAAGAGGCTGACTTAGCCCAGCTTCGTATCGAGGTTGGAGACCATGTTTTGGTCATCTAAGTTGTCGTTTTTTTGTTGGGCTGAAAAAACATTTCTGGACTCAACAAGTTGTTGATTCTACCAATGCTTCAAAAGATATGATGAAACAATACGCTCCCCCCGTTTGGGATTCCGTGGGTAAGTTGAGTTGGGCCAGGGGGTTGGGGATGCCTTTCCTCTTGAAGATTTTGAGAACCTATGAATGTGTTTGGGCGGTGGGGATGCCTCAACTAGTAAACCAAGTGGCTTACCACCAACAAACCCAACCACCAACTAATTCTCGGCAACTTTGGGTGATAAGAACAAAACAAGTCAAGAAGCCAGTTGTTGGCAGCTATGTTCGGGATTTTTTTCGTGTCACTCCGGGGGCTTTCTAACATCACAGCTTCCTGGAAGAAGTGGTGGAGTTTTTTTAGAGATTCTTGTATAATTACAGTGCAACATCGTTTTGGATCGCAACAATAAGTTAAGGTGCGATCCAAAGCAATGTACACATCATAACTTGATCAGTTTGGTCATCGAAGTTTGCGATGGATAATCAAGCACCTTCGAGAGGAGATGATACAATGATAGATGTTTGTCTTGATTGTTGAGCCGAAGAAGCTTCCCTGATTTCGGATGAGTCAGTAGCTATATTGCTCGCTACAGTTGGTTGGTAGTATTCTGCAGCTTACTTCGCTAAGTTGAGCTTGGAATTTTGGGGGACCTGGGGACCTTACCTGGGCACCTGGGACCTAGGCAGAGTTGGCCTTGAAGCAGAAGCACCAGTGGGAAGGCCAATTGGAGGCATGGGAGCAGATGGGTCCCGCCTTCGTGGTTTCACCCAGGACAAATTATCCAAGGTTTACCCATTTGGTCTTTCGCGTTTGTTTGCTGGACCATGGGGTATCAGTATCATGATTCGTGAAAATATGTGAAAATGATTAGCACAACAGGTAACACACAGTAAGTTGTTGATGTCAAAACATGATACCAATTCAGGCCTTTGTCACCGTGTCAAATTGCAGGTCTCGCGCAGTTGCATTCAGTTCGGGGGACCTGGGTACAAAGTCCAGGAAGAAATGTATGACATCATTTCTTCGCCATGCAATTGAACATCAATGTTGTCAGTATGTTGAAATAGCTTTGGATACTACAAATTGATATAAATTATATAATTAGAGATTAGAGTATAATTGTAAACAATCATCCCACATCACCCCCACATCATGGGTTTCTCAGCAGTCTCAAAACGAGCCAATAGTTGGCTGCCAATGGCCACATCCATGGGGTTTTCGATGGCTCCCCTTCACCTGCCAGCCGAAAGAACGACATACTCTTACTACTTTGATTTTTTTTTTTAAACTCCTTTTGATAGTTTGTTATAGTTATAGATTATATAGTTTCTTTGATTTTCTTTGTGTTCTTTTCTGTTTTCCGTGTGATTCACTTCTCATTCTAGATCTGAAATAGTCTTGTAAGAAAAACTCCCTAGGATTTTATCCCCTGATTTTTACCTTTCAACCCCCAGTGCCAACGGATCCTCACCATCCGAGATTTCCTAGGAAGCTCGAAGCCAAGTTGTCGCGTACGCGGAAAGCGAAGGCGGAGGGCAAGTTCGGCAACACCGAGGTGCCTTGGGAAGGGAAGACGACTTTGAATTGCTTGGCATTTGAGAAACCTTTGTAGAATCGGAGAAGGTGTTTTTTTATTTTTGCTTGTCATTTTTTTGAAGTTGATCATTGCATATCATTGCTGCATTTTTATGAACATGGCTTCTTTTTTTGCGAAAAAAAAACCCACTTGTTTGACCGTCGCCATTTTCTGAGTGTTTCTTGGGGTCAAGCTTTCCACCGCGGACTGGGGCGAAAATCTAAAAAAAAGTCGTGCCCTCTATTCAGAGAGGTTGACATGCCCGGACCAGTCCTTCCAAGTGCAGCTGTTCGTGGCAATGAAGGGTATGGTGGTGACAACAAGATGAGCCCCAAGAGTTTGCCCAAAGACTTGGTGCGTAGCCCTGGCCGCCAGGTACCACGTTACCGCAGTGCCATGATGGAAGGCTCCCCGCGGAGCCAGAAGTCGGGGAAATCCGGGAAGTCTCCGGAGAAGGCAAAGCAAACACGACGCCAACGCACAGCCATGCTCATGGCCGATGGCACACCCAAAAAACAAATGGAGCACTCGCGTACAGCAATGCTCATGGCCAGCAAGTCAGTGGCTGTTGAAAGTCAAAGTCAAGATGGCACACAATCTACTGGCAGTTTGGTGAGCTTTGTGCAGGGAAAGGTGAAGGGCTTAGTAGAATCAGTTCGACACCGAAACTGAGAAGTGTTCAGAACATACAGGGACATTCAAAGGTTCGGAATCCTTCTCCGGATCCAAATTTGAAAGTGTAGAGTGGACACCGTGTGACCAAACCAAAAAACCATGAAAAAAAACCATATTTTCGCCAGCAAGAGCGTCTATATGGTCGACCGCTCTCAGAAAAGCTCAAGCTGCACCCTGTGTGCAGTTGTTAAGCTTCATGGTTGTCTGCACAGAGTGGTGATTTGTGAGTTAACCTTTGCTTTTGACTTAGTGCAATCCAACGATTGCGCCCGCTGCCGTGGCTTGGGGGTAAGGGATGCATCCCGTTGTGTCCACTGCACGTTAAAAAAACCTGGTTTTTTCTGCCGTGAAATTGGAAACAACTTTTCAAGGTTACCCATCCAACTGCCATGGAAACTAAACATCTCACATTTCTTCCACGGTCCAAGATGATGTCCTTTTGTTTTCAGCAACCTGCAGTGGCTAGCAGCAACACTTCTCCCAAGGCCGAACGGCCAGGATGCGTTGGAATTTCGACATCTAGTGTCCACTTTCCAGGCGCGTCTCAGGGCCAATGGTCCGAATTCGACGTTGCAGCCAGGCGGCTGTGTCGCTGCAGTTCCTACCGTAACGGTGGCTGCAGTCGCGGCACGCGGCAATGTTTCACTGCAAACACCAACTTGGAAAAGACTAACTGCGAAGCAAAGGTGAAGTAAAACGAGTCGCTGAGTGATGCACCAAAGTTTTGGAACTTTTGGATCAGAGAAATTGATGCAATGCCAGAGGTTTGTCGACGTTGACTTTATTGCTTTTTCAGCTTGTGTTTCACAGAGGTTTGGCACATGGGAGTTTTGAGATGTTGAGTCGTTGAGGGTTTTTCGTCAGAATCTCGGAAACTGACCCAAATTTTTTCCCCGACTTTTTTTGGGATTTCCGTTCCACGAACAACTTGAGTTTTTTTTCGGCCGGTTGTTTTAGCAAAATCATTTGGCCATGGTGAAAAAAAACAGGCAGATAAACGTCTGCTGAAGGAGCTGGAGGTGCCGACTAGATGGTTAAGTTTAATAAAGATGCTACGAGGACTGTAGGACTTGACTCTTGGAAACGAAGTCAGGGCTTTTTTGACAAAAATGTTCAGAGAATCCCAATAGTTTTCCACCAAACATCGTATGTACCTATCCCAACCCGCACCGATGCCATGGTCTCATGTCGGGTTGGGATCCATCGTTTCCATTGGAGGAGTTGGTGAAGCAACGGGATCGCCTGCAGCGCGAGAGGGAGGCAAAGGGAAGCAATGGGGAGTGTCGGAGCGTCGGAGTGTCGCCTTGAGACAGCAAGAAATGCGGAGTTTTTGGGAGCAAAGCAAGGTGCGCAAAGCGCACCGAAAGCGGCCTGCCAAAAGGAAGTGAGGTGTCTAGTGTAATATGGATGATGGTCCCAACAAAAAAATCGCAATAATCACAGAAAATCATTCATTGCAAAACGATGCAGACTCCATGCATGTTTTTTTTTAATGTTTTTGTTCCTACCCTTCTCCTTTGTACCTCCCAGGTTTGTTAGACATGTTTTCGTGGCTCGAAACTGACTCCTGGATAGCCTTCTCCTCTGTGCCAAGGCTTTGTGGCAACAGGCCGAAGAGCATGACCGCGAGGTAGGGATGTAATTTTTGCCCATGGAAATCTCCTGATGTAAATAGTGGCTGGGTCCAGCTAAATGATTTATACAGAAAGTACACAACCTGATGAGATTTCACCCCAAAACTGAAGGGATCGGCCTCTGATTGCAAAGACTTTGTGTTGGTTGGATGTTGGCTTATTGGATCTTCTTTGGACGGTTGATGTGAGTTGACACTAGGCTTGTGACATGTGACAACAACACATAAAAGGATAAAAAGGTTTTGTTTTCCAATGTTCCAACCTTTTTTTTTTAAACATGTTTTTTTTGTGTATTGAAAACGAGTGGAAAATCATGGAACGGAATCCTTTGCATATATAACTTATATTCAGAACAGTTCCGAACCTACGTGTTTTCATGTAATATTCCGTGACCTGGGCTCTTTTAGGCCCTGTTGGTTTTTCAAACAAAAAACATAGATGAACACGAAGCTTCCTGCCTTCAAGATAAAAAAGCAAAAAGACATGGGTTACACAGTGAAACGCCATCCATTTCGCAAGAATTGCTTCACTTATATAAAATTCAAGCACCTTTTTGCTGCTTTGCCCAACTGGTCGGAAGGTTCAAAGCTTTGTGCATGTGCTCAAGGCTTTACCACAAGCAAAGGTGGGGGCCCCTGTGTCAAAATGGGCTGAAGCTTTTGAAAAATGAGGGCCCCAAGGTCAAACGACGGCTTTGGCACAAACTTCATGCCAGAAACATCTGACTATATGTGTGGAAGACGCCTCAAATCTGTTGTTTCAACCTGGTACTTACATTTTGAGAGCCAAATTCATCTTCGAGTCGGGAATCGAGAATTTCAGGTCCAACAGGTCACATTTCAGTGAAGTATATATTGATGAGCTTCGCAAAACCGGCGATGCTGCCGGGAGAAGATAATAGGGATTGGTGGAGTCTGTGACTTCTCCCGGGTGAAGTCTGTTACGATTTGTCCCGGCGCCTCCTTTACTTCGCTGGGGCGAGGGGTCGGCGTATTATATAAACCTTCAAAAACTAACATGAACCACTGAACCACTCCCCCAAAATTGCTGCGATGTATATATATATGTTTTCTTTTTTTCCAAGGGATAATAAGGGTGGGGTATTTTCAAAAACTCAAGGGTACCTCTGGCAGGTGATGCCTGAGGTGCTCAAGCAGGAGATGGAACAGATGGAAGATGTGGATGGCAACCAGAGTTCCGGTAAACTCACCAGTTGATAAGGTAAATATCCCATTATTTGTTACAGGGTTTGGGATACATCCAAACGGTGGTTGTTTGGGATTTCTGAACCATGTAACAGTAGTAAACGTCATTTGATATGATTTTTTTAAAAGTTGATTCAGATATGATTTGATTTGATGATGGATGGGTACAGATCTAGATGTGTTTCATTCAAGGAATGATTCCTTGGATTCGATCAAAGGACATATTTTTCGATATACCTTTATACATGATGAAACTTGATCAGGAGGTTTGGGAAGCTGAGCAGGAGATGAAGGTGCCATTTTTCGATGCTGGAACTGGTTGATCAGCCCTTGAAGAGTTTTGTGGTTTGTATATATATATATATACACATATTTTTGGATTCGGATTCGTTGCATTCTTTGAGCCCGCTGGGCAAAATACAGCGACATTCATGGATGAATCATGGATGTATAGATGCATTCTTGGGGGTGAAACAGAAGTGACGTTGTCAACGAGTTGACCCTTTCCGAGCCCGGGGCTGTTTATGTTTGGTCAGGCCTACCAACATAGCTTGCCTACGACTGGTGGGCAGCCTTGGTTGCTCTTGAAAGGGGAAGGTTTAGTGGATGGTTTTTGGCAGATAGGCAGATAGGCAACGGCTGCAAATCCACCCATTCAGATATGATTGCAATGGGATGTAAACACAGCTACACGGCGACAGGTCATCTCGACATGGAGAAGCACCAGGTAAGGGAAGGGGCTGGTTTGAAATATTAGATGGTTGAACGTCAGAGCTGTGATTTGTCGATTTCGTGTGTAGATAATTATCAGGTTGCAGGTAGCAATAGCAGGCGACAAAGACAATGATGCCGATTACGATGCCGATGACAATGACCATGATGATGATGATGATGGCGATGTTGATGTTGATGTTGACATCGATGACAACCACGACGACTATGATGATCATCATCATTATCATAATCACTATCATTATCAGCACCGTGACTGACAACATCATAATTATCATCAGCATCATCATCAGGATAATCGTCTTCATCTTCATCATCATCATCATCATCATCAGGATCATCATCATCATCAGGATCATCATCATCATCAGGATCATCATCATCATCAGGATCATCAGGATCATCAGGATGGTCGTTATCATCCTTTTTTTTCCCAATGGATGTTGCCATAGCCATAGCAGGAGGTTCAGGAAGAGTTGCTGCAATGCCAGCAATGGGGAGAAGAGACTGCACAACAGCAAGAAGTTTGTGAAGAGCAGGCTGTTCTTGTTTCGTTTTGTTTTCGGTTTGTTGGGTACGGTAAAAAGCTGGAAGGGGCAAGTAATTTTGGATGATCCTGGATACATGAGTTACATGAACCTGAAAATTCAAGTACATTAAGGTTCAATCTGTTCGAAGGTTTTCTGAAAAGTATTGGACACAGTTTGCTATACTTTGCTGAAGTTGGATGAGCTCAACTTAGTGAAAGTGAGACCGGTGTCACCCTGACAGGTAGTGTATTTTGGGGTGTTCTAGCTCAACAGCCCAATGAATTATTCTAGTCAACACAGTGTTCAGTTTAAACTGGCAACTTTGGATAGCTTTCTCAAAAAGTTAGAAAGAACATACAAAATAATAACAATGATTTGATCTAATAAACTTATAATCTATACCCCCCAAGCCAAACAAAAACCAGGAAACCAACCATTTGACCTACCAAAAAACATGTTTGTTTGCACCTGAAAAGATTCTTCGATTAGAGGCGAAGAAGCTCCAAGCAGAGATGAGTGAGATGCAATCAGAGGCCTGGGGGGTGATCCTCTCAAAATGCACCTGCAAAAAGCGAGATGGTATTACAATGATATGACGTTATGTATATATATATACATATTAAGTACGTAATAGTTATACATAGTTTCAAATGTTGAGGAATTTTGAGTCATAAAGCAGGAAAGACGAAAAACAAAGTCCAATACGTTGAGCTACAAAGGCAAAAACACACACTTTCTCAAAATTAGATGGACAGTAGCGGGAAAAAAATCGAATATCGAAAGGGACTTCGTTGATCTAAAGGAAACCATTCGAGTCATCACGGGGAGCTCCACTTCTCAAGTCTCCCGTGAGAGGCCAATGCCGCAAAGCAGGAGGAGGCTGCAGTCAAAGAAGAGGCAGCTAAAAACGCTTTCGCGAGAGTTCTTAAGGGCAGTTGTTTGTGTCAAAGGCGAAATATGGCGAAATCTTAGATTGATTTAAGGTTTGCATGTGGCGTGGGGTGTGTGTGTTATGTGGCAAAATGTATCCTGACATTGTTTTGGGGGGTTGCCAAGAGGGTACATCACTGGGAACTTCAGGGGAAGATGGGGAAATTTACTAAAACGAGAAAAAACGTCCGCAGTAGTGGCAGTGTTGAATTTCACACCTGGCTGTTTCCGAAAACAGGGGTGTTTCCCCCCAAATCATCCATTTTAATAGGGTTTTCCATTATTTTCACCATCCATTTTGGGGTACCCCTATTTTTGGAAACACCCACCTGCCAGTGTGGTCAATCAAACATACAACCCCACACGCTTAAAAACACATCCAGCTGCAGCTGCGAAACTGCGATGTTTTTTCATGTGCCATGCAGCAGGTCCAAAGTCTGAGTTCCATCTGGGTGTTTCCAAAAAATAGGTACAGTACCCCAAAATAGATGGTTTATAATGGAAAACCTTATCAAAATGGATGATTTGGGGGTACCCCAATTTTTGGAAACACCCATCTATGATCTATTCTTTTTATCCCTTTTTGAGGACCAGCATCTCTCAGTGCAAACTGCAGCAAAAAGTGATTGACGCGTTTCCATTTGCGCTCAGGTGGATTCCTTGTCCCTTAGACCCTCCATACCTTTGTTATGATTTTGATGCCCTTTGAAGTCAATTCAATCCGGAAAACAGTCTTGTTCTTCCAAAACATAAGCCTATCTTCCATCCAGGTGATCCTGATGCTGGCAGGAAAATATTGCAGTAATGACCCAGCGAAAATTTCTTGACTCATCGGCAAGATAGCTCAGACCATGTGTTTTGTATACTTTTTTGGATGCCCAACAAAAACGTGAGATGCCTTTAAAAAAACCGTCCCGCAACATATGTGTATCCTGTCATTGGATGCCAGGGGTAGACTATGTGCAACATGGTCTCATCCTTCCCCCCAAAAAAAACCAACCAGCCCCTTGCCTTTCCCCCGATCTGTCGATGATTTGAGGCAGAAGCCAGAAAGTTGCAATGTGCTGAATGCTAGGGGACCTTGGGATACCTTGGGCACAATGAGCCAAAAAAATGCTATCACCCCATGGGAGCAGGAGGATATTGGAGGTGCCTTCCATGGAGGGTTTTTCAAGGGTCCAATGTTGATAAGGTGCGATGGCTTGCCGGCGGCAGCAGGTTGGGAAAAACCCGGGATTTTTTGTTGCTTGGAAGAGCCACTGACGATGACTGGTGCGTGGACCCAACATCACGATATCATGTGAAATCACATTTCAAAATTTCACTTCGGGGCCTCTGGAAAGTCATCACTTTCCACCATTAAAAAGAAAAATGGGATATCCAAAGACGCCCAGGATTATGTGTGTGGCAGGAGGAATACCTTGAATCGAAGCGGGCTGCCCTGAATCTAGTCTCCATCGTCTCCATGGTTCCCAAACAAGCATACGTACATTAGTTGTAGAACGTTAAGGGTATTTTCACTGACATCATCAACGACCCTAAGAGCCCTGGAGGATTTTAGTACCACAATCATGGTGTCTTGGATGGTTTTGTCTAGTTCCACTATGGTTATTTACGTCACTTGTTTTACCATCATCATCCCATCTCCATGTAGGAAGCTCAACTAGAGAAATCCAGAGCCTCTCTCTGATAATTATCAATGCATGAGTTCATATGATTTCCATCTCCCAATCAAAAAATCCAATTTTCAGAAGCATCCAAAAAGGCGACCCTCCCTGAAACTAACAGTTCGCACCCTGAAAACTTGGGGTTGGAAGATGAGATTCCCCTTTGGGGCCCGGCCTCCTGCCAGGAGCGAACTGTTAGCTTTGGGGAGTGCAACAATTTCCATCCATTTCGAATTTCTCCAGTCATGGTTGCAGGTGACAAAGGCTCACCTTGCACGACAGGTACGTGAACTCGAGGTTTTTGGGGGGGGTGGTGGGGGGGAGAACCAGAGTTTTCGAATGACCAAAATAAGGCAGAATTGAGGGTTTGGTTGGGTTTTATGCCATCTTTCTTGGATGGGGGAGGATGGGTTTTGCCATGGGTTTTTACAATGTTTCATTTTTATGTATAATATAATCTTCCAAACCAAGAAATGAACACTTTCCAAGAAAGCTGGGTGATTCTTGAAATGAATTTTTCAGACATTTGTTTTGAAGATGGACACGTTAAAACCTCCCGTGACTTCATGAACCCCCAGGTCTGGGATAAAAACCAGGGTTCCATAGGTTCCTTCTACTAAGGCATTCCCCAAAAAAGTGGGAGATTTCGCCCAAGTTTGTCTAAAAACGGTGTCAAAAAATGATGGAGGAATTTGGAGGAACTCCAAACATATCCCGGTAGTACCAGGCGAGCTTAGCACGTGCTCGTGGAGAGGTTGCAGCCGAACAGGCCCCAAGAGTTGATGGTGGAACCATATATCAACGACAGACCTGTATAGGTGTCAGTTTTCATTTTTGCAGCGCACAGATAGGTTTTCATCTGATATTTTATATTTCATTATCAGATATCATATTGATATATTATGTGTTGTTATCTGGAAATTGCAGTTATACTTATGTTTGTATTATGTTCTATTAGATTTTATTATAATGTGTTCATTTTGTATTCTTAACTATACTGCGAACTATATTATACTATACTATATCATAGTATATTACCTTACATTAGATTTACGTTTAACTATATGCATCTATACCTTATAGCATTCATATAAGGCTTGTACCATGCCGTGCTTTTCCAAATAGGCGGAGCAGAAGTCGATCAATGCAGAACTAGAAGTCGCCGACTCAGAAATGTGGGAGTCGGTCAGAACGGCCCTATGGTTAGTAAGGGAAACCAAGAAGCCTTATTAAACCATGCTTAGAATTTAACCATGGTTAGAGATTATGGCCTTACTAAGGGAAACCATTTCTAAGCCAAGCCCTGATTACAAGGCCTTCTTTCTGGGGGGGTACGTTAGGGGGGGGAGTAGGTTGAGTAGCCATGGAGAGAGGAATTATAGAAAACTACTGGAAATACAGAACACAGCCGATTTATGTTACAAGCATCATCAAGCATCAATTTCAATAAAAAGTGGCAAACCTTGAAGAAGTTGGCTTGGTCAAAGGATGATGGTCTCCATCAGGAGTTTCATGTTTCTTGTTTGACGACCCATTCCCTTTTCGGGGTGAAGAAAGAGAAAATGCCATGACTTAGCATTTAGGGATGTAAAAGGGCTGTGTATTCATGGTTCATTCAAGCTGAAAGCTCATCATGTTGAGTTGGCATCCACTGTGCAGGCCAAATGCAAATCCTTACGGCAAGAGGTGGAAGAACATGCAGCCTTGCGCAACAAGGCCGGAAAGAAAAAAACAAACAAAAATCTGGGTGACGGGGTTTCTCTTGGCAAAACAATAGTGAAACCTGTTCCAAGATCCCTTTTTGAGAGACTTTTGGACCCTAGACCTTTGGTCTCCCGTCTCCACAGAATGCCACTATTTTTCGGAGAAAAATACACTTGGGGATCCCTAAGGATCCCGTGGCATTTGCTTCCCATCTCAAAAATGCTACCGTAGATAAACATCTACCCTCGTTCTGGGTAGTGAAAACATATCTGGGCATCCCGAAAGTTGGACCCAGACTCATCTCAGATCCTGAGGCCACCGAAATGCGCAATGAATGCGAAGTGGAGACACTTCAGTTGGAGGAACCTCTGTTTTCTTTTGGGCACCCCAGGAGTGGATCAGAAGATTTTGTATGCAAAGATTGGAGGAATTGTAGGTGTGACATAACTGTAGAATTTGGTTACTGTATATAGATCATTCCAAAGTTGATGAGATTGTTTGGGTGGTGCGTAGTGAGGAGCAAATGATCAAGGAATGGTCATTTTCCACAATAAACGACAAGCAAATGAGCAGTTGGACCGGACTTGAGCACTAGGGGCCATTCGTTGCCAGGTTAGAATCAGTTGGAACAGCATGAACAGCTCGGATTGAACGTTTCTGTGTTGCAACATTCCAAAAAGTTGGTTTTTACATTGGGAAAAAAACATCCACCTTGACCTAAAGAGGAGAACACGGCTCGCATTGCTCTGCAACTGCATGCAGATGAAGAAGCACAAGCGCAGATTCAGGCTTCGTTTCTTCAAATCATAGGTCAGAGGTCAGAGTTTGAGACGGAGAAAGCAGTTTTTATTTCCGAAGAAACATACATAACTGCCATGGGAACCCAAAGCCTTCATTTTTAGGGTTATGACTCCATATATTGAGGGCCTAAAACCTTCATTTTTCAATCATTTTTGGGGTCCAAAGGTAGGTGGTGCTTTCAAATGTTTTTTATATCAACCAAAAGGAGTCCATTCTTTTTGCCAGGCTACCTTGCACAGCAGCCAACGCTTTGCTGAACAACAAGAAGCGGAGCTCCGTGCACAGGTGGGGGTGCACAGGTGGGTGGGTAAAGGTGCAAATGATGGGGAAATCTTACTCCCCCGAAATTTAACATGGAACCTGAAAATGATGGTTTCCAAAAGGAATCTCCTTTTCCAGGGACTTCTTTTCGGATTCCATGTTAAATTTCTGGGGTGTAACCACCATGACATCCAAAAAAAATGTGAAACAAATTGGGTGAACCCCAAAGGGCAGATTTGGTCTGATTTTTGATGCGTTTTTTTTTGAATGTTTGGACAAATTTGACCCACTGGTTTGAAACAAAGAGTTCGGCAAATTTTTTCAAAGCGCAAGAGCAATTTGTTTTTTAAAAGCGTGCAAGATGTACAATGCAAATCTTGTGAAATATGGAAGCGAGCGATTTTGGAGTGATTGGGATGATGTACCTACCCCGCATATGGAGCTATTTGGAGGCTGGGTAGATGAATCATGCCAGTGAGGTTGTTTTGATGATGAACTCCACAGATGATTTCAATTGGAAGTACCGTTTTGGTGTTTGCACCGCCGGAAGTTGTAGAACATCTTGGCGGACGTTGAGCTTTGTGGTCAACATATATACGTATATTATATGCATATATATATATATATGTATACATATATTATATATATATATATTTGGAAGTTTGATTTGATGAAGCTTTAAAACTAGTGTGAAATTTGCTATATGAATGATTTCTTAGATTGATACAGTACTTTCCAAGGGTATGCATGGGAACCACTCAAATTTCATAGTCATTGACAGCTCTACCCCGAGTTCCATTGAGCAACTGGTCCATTCGAAAGTTCTCCTCACAAGTCCAACAAATCAGGAATTGGTTGGAGAGAGGTTGACAGAAGAAGTGATGAAAGGCCGACATTTGGAAGAGGCGCTAATCTTTTTTTCTGGGGATCAATTTTACCAAGCAACCATTCCAAAACGCTTCAAAAACAGTTTTTTTTGTTCTAAAAGATAGGAAGGGGATCCAAGTTTCAAAGAACATCATTGTTTTTTTTGAATACTGTTTCCAGTATGAATTGGCCATTGATGGCAAGGGTACAACCCTTGATGGACGAAAAAAAGCTCCTGAAGTTCTTCGTTTCCAGTCACCTGGGCCGGTCTCTAAAAAGAACTTGTGGCCCAAGTTGCCCACCATGCGTGTTTAGAGATGGCTGCTCCATCATTGAAATTCCAGGCCTTGCGGGCAGAACTCCGTCAAGAACGTCAAGAAGCACAGGAGGTCCAAGAGTTGGCCATTTGAGGGGGGGAACCAGTGGAGATGGGTCACAAGGTTTTAAGCGTATCATCGGAGGTTTCCTGGAATTTTTGAATATTTTTGATGGGATTTTCAGAGTTGCAAATTTTTAAATTTGAGATTCACTAGGCTGTAGGTCAATTTTTGTCCAAACAAGGCTGTGATTATTAGCAACTTCTTTTTGCATTTATCAAGCAAGACTTGTGTTGATCATATCCTTTTGATGAAACTATAGGGATGACTGGTGGCCCTGCTGTTTCCGTACTCGTAGGTTCTTTATGGAAGATTCCATGCAGGGTTTTCCAGCTTGAAATTTACTCAGTTGGGTTTAGCTCCAAAAAATGTTGCCCTGTTGCCCTTGTTACTGGGTTGGGGAGGAGGATCCCAATCATATATATATATACATAATACACATGTTCATTACACATATATATATATATTCTATATAGTATATATATATATCATATATTTTATATATTATATTAATATATATAATATATAAAATATATGATATATATACTATATAGAATATATATATATATTATTTACATATATATATATATATACACGTATATCTATTCAATTGAACACCTCTAGCCGCCCCATGGGTGCGCCAGTTACCATGGGCCCCATGGATTCGGTGTATGGCCAGGCCAGTAGCGTTGCCTCCGCCTTGATGTCCATGCGGCGTTTGAAGGCGGAGGAAGCACGCGAGGCCTCGAAGCAAAAGGACACAATGGCAAGAAGAACGATGATGGTGATGATGCTGTTGATGATGATGATGATCTTCGACATTTCCAAACCAAACTGCAAAACACCTACTGTACTACTGTACCCCCAAGAAAACCTCACTTTTTTTTCAAAAATCCAACACGGTTACCCCCCAATTTGACCATGTTTGGTATAGATTTGGGTTGTCCCTCCTCGGACTTGCGAGGCCTTAGTCCAGTGCAATGGTGCCTTGTTAGCTTCCCGGAAAGCTCAAGAGGTGCCGGTTGTGACAGTCGCAGGGGGATTGGATATTAATATCTACATTATATATCATGTTTGACCTACTTTACTATCGGGACTAGTGTAGTCGATTGATTGGGAATCACCATAGGGTGAATGAATACTTTATGATGGAATCCTTTGTAAAGCCAGTGTCAGAGGGAATGCCCAGCACGGGCAAGGCATTTGGAAACGATGTAACAATGTATTTCCTGTATCTCAGATACCCTCAAGTAAACCAACATGGCCAAGGAAAATCTATCACTTTCAACCCGAAATGCATGTACAACTGGTGGATTTCTCTTGGTTACGTTGGCAAACCTCCGCCCAAGATGACCATAACGACCACTAAAGGCATCTCTCGAGCTTCCCCGCTGATTCTCCAGGACCTCTCCCAAAGGGAAGATCAGTTGGAGCATTCTGCCAGGCATGTCGTTGATCATTTTAAATGAGCAACTTGTTACAGCTTGGGATAATGTATACTCGTATATTTCCTGATCAAATGAAGGGATTTAGGTGGTTTAAGCATGTTTAAGCCAAGTCAAGGGATATTGGATACCCTGCATCCTATTCATGAGGCCTTTCGCTAGAGACTAAACGAACATGTGTTTGTTTTGAAAACAAGTCATCGTTTTGGAGACAAGATCTCATTTTTCACTGGACCATGGAGTCCCATGGAGTCGTAAAAAGAAGAAGTTCTTCGTGTCAAACCTGAGCTGGAAGACAGGTCTTCCCAAAAGATGTACGAGATGCTTATGCAGAGATTGTCCACTGTCCATGACAAGGTGGGGAATGTGGGGAAACGGAAGGGCAAGGATAGGCCACTAAAGGGATCCATCCCACGGTTTCGGCAGTTTGCCAGAGTTTTCCTCCAGGTGAAGAACGCCGAGTCGGTTCATGTACCGGAAACCGAGATTTGTTTTTGACAATGACGGACAATGGGGGGGGGGTTCATTAAATGCCATTTTTTGGATGCCAATATGGTAAGTGTTTCATGGATTTTCATGGTATGTTGTGGGTAAATTGGGACAAAAAAAGGTTTGATCCTTTCATGTGCGAAAAAAAATGACAGGGAGATCTGAAAAAAACAATGATTTTCCATCATTTTCGCCAACATGATGATTCATCGACTTTTTCCGAGCTGCCCTCTGTTAGCATGAGAAGAGCAAGCAAACGATGAATCAACAGGAGGTTCTGCAGGTTGCCAATGATCAATGTGCGCATGCTTTAGGGTACAATTTCTCTTCCAGGTAATTCCTCAAGTTCAGTTATTTGTGACCACCAAGATGGTTGATATTTTTTTTGAAGCTGGGAAAGGGGGCATCATCCAAAGGTGTATTTGTTGAGGAAAAAGCTAGCCAAACTATGAGCTCAGGTCGCTCCTACTTTCCAGATTCTTTTACTGAAATATTGTGGTCCATGATAGTTTCACCATACGGGACGATAAACATAAACCATCATAAACCAACTTTATATGATTTTAAGCACACATGTATATGTACCTACAGTATATATAATTATTTTACTATATATAATATGTATAACATACATATTTTACATACGATACAAATCTATCACTAACAGATATTTTTTTCCACAAAGGCAATCAATCCATACATCTCCAGAGTCAAATAATGGAAAATAAACATGCCATTCTGAGACTCTCTGCATTCATCTCATCTATTGATGCATCCCATCTTTAGGCCCATGCTCTTGGCGAGCTTCAAGCTGAACGCCGCGAGCAATCCAGGACGATTTAAGATGGCCATAAAGGGGTGAGGCAACAGTTCAAGAAATGTTGGTGAACGGTAGCATTGTAGATCCTTAAGATGCATATTGCTAATATCTTGTGCTTTTTTGAGTTTGATATATTTCCTCTAAATTTCATGTGAAGATTTTAAAATCAAAGATCCATCTCAGGAATCTTTATGTGTAAGATATTTGAATCATGGATTACGAATTCACTTTTCTAGCCCTTGGACTTGAATATTTTGTTCTGGCACTTGACCATCCAATGGCCATTTCCTCCATGTTTCGGTGTTGTGTCGAAGATGACAATAATTCTCCCTCAGCTTGCCTGGTTGGGATGATGCTTACCCAGATATAATACCCATTTCCATAGGGTTGCATACATCCCCGGTACACATGATTTTGTCCATCAACAGAACCTTTGTGATCGTAAACATCACCACGAAAAAAGATGGTTGAGTAAATATTTTTGCCATGCTTTGCGAAGTTTTCTTTGATTGACAGTACCACGATACCCGATGAAATGTTTGGTAGGCTCAGTCAACATCTGATGGACTCATCCATGTGCGGCGCCTCAAGCTTTGCAGATGGCATGGCTCGGGGGAAACCAAAAATTGACGACCCCACGGGAGCTGTCTAAATGGGCCATGTAATGATAGACCTTGGAACCTCCAACAAGTTGACGAGTTCAGGGAGGGTGTGAGTGAAGATTTTGGGATGGATATGACACCATCGTTTCATTGAGGATTATTTTGGGAGCTGCCATGATCCTCCTATGTCACCTGGATATATGCAAGATTTCCAACTCAAAGCTGATACTATGGGATGTATAGCCTCCTACTTTGTCATTGAAAATGAAGATGGTGGTGTCTGGAATCCTGAGAGGAAGTACATCAATGAGTGTTGTGGGGGGCATGTTTTTTAAGGCCCAGATTTTGCAGCAGTTGATATGGTAAATCTCAGACATTCCAATTACATGGGGTTGCCATCACTGCAACACCTATAGGGATCGGGGGGCCTACTTAAGGATACTCCCTTTGCCATGTACCAAATTTTGTAACTCATACTATTATATGATTATTAGTTGAATGCTGAATACTTGAAGTACTGAAGCATCCCAACTGGTTCCAAATTTTCATCTAACAGTAAAGCCATACCAAGGATACCTCGACCTTACCCCCATCAAGCATACCAGTCAAAACCACCCTTGAGGAAGTTTCAACCGCGCTCCCGTGTGGTTCAAGGCGAGACTTGGTCCATTTTTGTCCGATGTCTTGGGGAGAGTTTGATGGATTTTGTGTGTGATTTTAAAAGAAAATGCCACCATGTTTGAGCTTTTCGGGCGCTTCATAAATATTGGTATGTTTCAGTAGATATGACTGGTACCGGTATCTCGCAATCTTCCGGAGAAAAGCCATATTTCATGAAACCAATGGAGTATTTGTTGAACTTGAACTGCCTAGATATCTTGTCATCAGGACGTTTGATGCCTTCGCCACTGGAAAACCTGTAGCCATGCGAATGAGACCACCCCGAGAATCAGGAAGGGATGGCTTATGATTATTACTGAGGCTCCACCACCCAGTAACAGTCACCACCAGGATCCCGTGTTGCATTTTGTTGGGATTTGTACTACATAAAGATATGCATTTTCACCACGTCACCATGGGATTTTCGCCAGGTGTGCTTCAGAATTGGCCAAAAGGAGGGGAAAAAGTCTGCCGTGCTACAGCCTTGGCGTTGGAAGAGAATTTTCACGGAATGACTTGAGGTTGGTAGGCAAGCCCCGGCTCAGTTTTTTCCAGATTTGCCTGCTTTTGAAAACATGCGAAAAAAAAAAACGAACGAAACATCTGAAAAAGTAACTGCTTTTGAAAAAAAACACGAAAAAAAACCTGACTTACCATGTCATCTTGTAATGGCCATTTTTTTCAGCGACAAACCATTCAACATTTGGTCACTTGCGGTAAATGTCCGTCCGTTCAACATATTTTGCCCCAGGTCTCAGGGCAAAGGATTGGCCAGCGGATTTTCATGAATTTTCAACGAATCACTGCTTTTTGAAACGGAAGGAACACAACGGTTTAGGCCAGGCGCAACACTGCAAGCAAGCCGAGCTCAAATTTCGCAGTTAAAACTTGAAGTTAACTCGTTACCTCCTTGCTGTATTAAAAAAACACACAGGCAGTTCCAGCCATTCCTGAGCCTATCTCATGTTGAAAAGTTGCGGCCTGAAGTCGCAGCGCAGCTTAAAACACCGCGGAGCAATTCGGAGCATGTGAAGAGGAGGGCTGATGGTGGAGAACAGAAGGCAAAGATCCATGGTGCTTATGATGTTGTGAGTATCATGAGCTTCTCATTGTTGATCATTGTTGTTCATATTGCTGCGGCCTCACTACCAAGTTTTCCTGATGCGTTTCCCTTGTTTTTTTTGGGGATGAAACTCCACCTACCACGTTGTTACCAGGGGCTTATGCACTGCTTGCAAGCAGTCCCAACAACCACTTTCAAGGCCAAATCCTGTTGGCATGGCAGTGTGACCTCGAAAATTCTTTTTTCTTTCCCAAGGCGCAGGAATGTGGCTTCAGCTGTGTTCAGCATTGGTCATCACTTTGGTAGGAGATTGGGACACTTTGGAGTCTTTTTGACAGTTGCTGACCGAATGAGCTGGTGCCATGCGTCTCTACAAAGAAGCTGCCTCCACTGGTAACAGGTTGATGCAAGATCATATTTGTTCTTACGTTCATGAGGCACCAGTCGTATGCTTCAACAATCTAAGTCAAAGTCTCTCAATGTGGTTCGACATCATGCCTCTCAGAGCGAGTGAATATCTATGTTCTAATGCAAGATTTTCAATTCAATAATGACAATTTAAATAGCTCTTCTGATTTGAATACTTGATATACTACATTACTACACACTATATATCTATGTCTATATCATGTATTTCCCTACATGCCTTACCTTATACACTTTAAGGTAATGTCTTAGTTTTCTTTTCGTGGTGTTGTTTGGGTTACATGGTTGTTGTATCGGTTGTTGTGATGATATATGGTGAGATAATGATCATGGACGAGGTGATGTGATGCTGATGATAACATGATGTTGTTATGGTTTTCTATGGTGATAATATACATGATGCTACATACAGTTCCTAGAATGAATGTTTTACCACTTTTATGTGAGTTTGGTCAATCTCACTATTACAGAGTCTTGGGCAATCAAGAACAGAATAACGCTTCCTGCTTTCATGCTCAAGATATTTCAAAATGTTGGTCGACAATGTTAACAGGGCAACCACAGATCTTGACGTTTTCTCGCCTCCTGCAGGAGCTGAGAATGTCATGCTTCCCAGCTTGGGGCGTTACATCTTGATCCAAATGTGGACCTAAAAAAAGCCAAAGGAGAACTCAACTGCAGCGCACTGAACCACCAAAATGGTGGGTCTCTAATCTAAGAATATCCCAAATTCCTGATATTTGTTGGGATTTTCAGGTATCTCCCTGTACCACTAGAAGACTAGAAGAGACCACCTGCTTCAGGACAGATCCCAAGCTATACTGTCGCCAGTGTGGCATCCCATGCAAGACCTATTGAAAGATTCATTGAATAGTGACTGAATAGGAGATCTTCCTGTGGAAATCCCTTCAGGCAGTTTCCATGTCCATGTTGCCTCCAAATTTGATGTCATTTCCAATGCTTAAAGATTGGAATGTCTTCGGATAAGGTTTCCCGTTTCCCAGATCTGCACCCAAACTCTTGCCTCTGTCATTGTCACAGACGAGCAAAATTCCTTTGGTTGCACCCCCCAAAAAAAGGGACTGGTCATCAATGCAATAGGATCCTCATTACATGCGATCCTATTGACATATCATGGTCACATGCTTATCATGGAATTCATGGACCTGAACGAGCAATGCCATGCTGGGCCATGGAAACTGGGATATGTAACAATCTCTAAGGATGTGAGGGATGCCAGCCACGAATCCTTCGTGCGAGACTTTGTGCCTGGCTATCTCAGTTACGAAGACGTGGAAGCGCAGAGAGATGGTGATGTGTTTTTGATGCTTAACCCACTGAAATCTAACATAGATATACATATATAGATCTGGCCGAATTATAGCGAGGTCACATGACGTCACTTTGAAATTACGACCTAAGTCCCCGAAATAAGGTGAGTCTTGTGTTTAACGGAAACTTATGAGCAATTCGTCGCTGGCTCAACAAAAGACTTCTCAATGGCTGGTTTTGATGTCAAAAGACAAACTAAAAATGAGGCCCTAAGAATGCAATCTTGTTTTTATTTCCATGCCTTCACAATGTTGAGCCCAAAAACGAAATGGGAATCAAATTGCGCGTCTTGAGGAAAAACCCCGCAGGCTCGATTCCCGGCGGGGCTGGGCAGCGTGTGTTTGATTGAAGCATCTTTTGGCGGCTAAAATTTATTCCGAATAGTCTTGGATCCTTTTGCTTGTTTTTTGAGACAATCGATAGGACCTACGACCCAATTTGCATTTGGACATATGAATTGGACCCAACGACCTACGAATTATTATAATTAACCCAGATAGATGTCAATGCATCCTTAACAGTACATGGATGTCAGGTATGATTTGATTTTCCAACCAATGCCATATCGGCTTGATGTGTGTCATAGGTCGCCCTTTGACCTGTGGAATACTACATGGCGGTCTAACCGCGTAGCAGAAAGGTGAAAACAAGTTAGTGTGAGCTGACGCTGAACTTCGTGTGTTAGTGATTTCGTTGATATTGGTAGCCGGAGCCCAGTTTGGTGCACCGCGGCTGGATCTTTGGTTGCCTACATCACTGCCGAGCTCTACGGCATGGGTGGTGGTGGAAAAGGTAATGGAAGCGGACAGCAGCAGCAATCACAGCAAGCTGTGCTGGTGGAGCGACCGAGAGTACCAGCGGTTTTCAACGAGGTTTGGATTCTGGATTGGCAAAGGCTGCACCATCGGCGGTAGGACTCTCTCAGAAGGCCTATCGGTCGTACCGCAGGAGGCTGGCACTTTTCGGCCGACAATGTTTACGGCGTGGCAAGGAGACAGTTGTGGAAGGAGCATATCTGGTGATGTCGCAGTTGCAGGATGTGGCTTGGGATGCAGCGGACACCCACTCATACACTCACCCACTCTCCTCTCACTCACTCGCTCACTCGCCGTCTTTGCCAAGACGTGTCCTTTTTCACAGGCTCCGATACTTCGAAAAAAATTCTCCCCAGTCGTTTGCTTTGGTGCATCACACCCGGCCCTTCACCAAGAGGATCTTGCCCAATTGGACGTGGAATATCGTTGGGTGATGTGCATGGTGGTGGGCCCGCCTGCAAACACGAACTAGGCACCCCTATGGCACGATATCTTACATGGGTGGAACAACAAAGCGCCTGGGCTGAAACCTTGCTTTGTCACAGGCATGGAAACAGTCTGAAAATTTGCCGCCTTTGTTGCAGCATCGCCCTCGGGACGGTGGACCCGCGGGATTCTGGGATGGAAAATGAAAGGGCCACGAAACTGCGGGCGACCGGGCTACACTCGGGAAACAGGGCTACACAAATGTTTCCCCCGGACAAGTTTTGACAGTTGGATATATTCCGTGGATGCAGTTGCAGTAGGATTTTGCATTCTTCACCATACACAATTTATGATGAGGCCAAATTTTTTCAATTTTCTTGTTTGCGCCTTAAAAGGTTTGCCTTCGGACCAACAAGCTTTGACGTGTTGTCCACGGTCTTCAGTAGCCTTCCAAGGAGCAAAGAGCAGCCATCCTCAGCTGCCTCTAAAGAGCAGCCATCCACAGCAGCCTTTATGGAGGCAGCCCTTAAGGAGCAGCCATCCTCAGCAGCCTTTAAGGAGCCATCTTCAGCAGCCTTTAAAGAGCAGCCATCCTCAGCAGCTTTTAAAGGTTAAAGAGCAGCCATCCTCAGCAGCCATCCTGCTAAGGAGCAGCCGTATCTATCTTAGATTTTGGGGGTGTAAAAACATCTTTCACCTGTTTTTTTGGCAGAAATATTCTAAGGGAAAGTGCTTCCAGTTTCCTTCCAGTTCCAAAAGATGATGAATCTATATGAATCTCTAGGTTTTTTTCCCGAATACACTCGTTGCAGAAAGTACCTTAAGCATCATATGCAGTAGCTGTTTTTGAAGAAAGAGATGCTGCGAATGTCACTTGTCCATCGATTTGTTGGGCAGTTTGCACACTGGCCAACGAAAAGTATACCGACCCCAAGGCTGTTAAAAATCATAAGTCATAACAATTTGACATGTGGTTATTCCCCACAAAGGACGACACGAGACTATCAATCAATCAATCAATCAATCAATCAATCAACCAATCTATTTATCTATCTATCTATCTATCTATCAATCAATCTATCAATCTATCAATCTATCAATCTATCAATCTATCAATCTATCAATCTATCAATCTATCTATCTATTTATCTATCTATCTATCTATCTATCTGTCTATCTATCTATCTATCTATCCATCTATCTATCTATCTCTCTATCTCTCCATCTGTCTATCTACCTGAGGTGAAAGACTCTGCATGAATCAAATTTCAGGTATGAAGTTACAAGTTGTTTACTAATCATCCATATTACATACCATTCCCCTAAGAGGCCAACGAACACATGCACCACTGGGAATGGAGGCCGCGACTCTTAAAAGAATTGGGAGACAACAATGCCAAGGCTGGAGCAGTTCGACTGCAGCGATTTTGCTTGTGATTTGGTCATGCAATTTTCAACATACCACATTTAGCACCAGGTCCATGGAAATATATACCCTGGAAGTCCAACCAACATATTTTATAAACATAAAATGATTTGCGAACCACCATTATTTTACTAGGGGTTTATCATTATCCAAAAAGAACCACCATTTTTAACATGGTGGTTGACTTCCAGGGTATAGGAAACATAATGTGAAAAAATGGGATCTAAACCTTGTTGCAGCCAATTTTGGCGTGGAATCTAGGACTTGGCTCACTTGTGGTTGTACTCAACAGGATCTGGAACACAATCTGCTTCCATGTTTGTCACTGGCTCAGTGATCTCCGGTCAGTGTCCCATATGATGTTGTGGGAATCGGAAGCACAAATTCATTGGATTCCCATGGGGGTGGACACACATTTCAATTCAGAGTAATTTTCACACCGAAAAACTCGGAGAAGACGGAAGATGATCCAAATTTGACAAGTAAAAATCTTGGTTGCGAGTTGCGGGTGGTGCAACCACGAACAGGATTCTTCATTTTGGGTAGATTGATTCTCTTCGACAAACATCATTGGTGATCTGAGCTCTTCACTAGTCACTATTGAATTGGTATCAATCTACTATGATATATTATTAAGTTATTGAATTCTAGTAATCTAAGCATCATGGTCAATGTTGCGACGGGCTGCCCAGTCGGCGAATCATGACATCATTGGATTTTTAAAGTCATTTTTTTTTTCAGGCGATCATCGTTGTCATACGTTCAAACAATTTCATCGACATCACCCTGCTCGATGAAGTAGAGTTCAACGCATCTTTGTTTCAGGTCTGAGTGGAACAGTGACCAAGAATTCCATAGAAATATGACCAGGCAGATGGGAAAAACACACATTGAATTCACATTGGATGAAAGAATTTTTTGGAACTTTGTTTCGCGGTATGGAGTCTCAGCTTGATCTGGATGGAATGCTCTTCTCTGCATGACTGGCTTTATACATACTACCAAAATCATTGTGACAGATATTGCTTGCTGAATGGACAGTCATTTTTGTTTGTAGCTCCCAGCAAGAACATGGTACACTTGTTCATTCTTACAGATTCTTACATGTTAGATATAAATTGATACCAAGTTGCATCCTTCAAACAGAAACATGTAAAGCATCCATTCTCAGAGTTTGCCCGGAACCCCCAAGGTATCTTTTAAAAGAAACACATTTATTCCTGAATACACGACGCCAGGATCACACATCTTTTGTCGAACCGTCATGCTCATGACCAGCTGTTGGCCCTCCGTGGTACCCCAAGATGGTGGAGCTTCAGCATGGTTTTTCAGGAAACTTCAGATTCATGATATTAATGAAATATATTGAAATATGATAAATTATGATCTGATCGGTGGTGGCAACTCAAATATATTTTTTTTATGAACAAACCCCAACCTGGGGAGATTCGATCCAATTTGACGTTCGCATGTTTTTCAAATGGGTGGTGTGGGAACCTCAACCACCAACGGAGCGATGATGATAACTTGCACCTAAAAAATCCTACGGTCCGAGAAAACCCAACAAAAATGCAGCAAAGTAGACTAACTTGAAGTTCTAGTTGTTCTTCAGGTGCTGGACTGAAAAGCCTAGGGGAGTCAGGGAAGCCCAGTATATGGAGTATACAAAAAGGAGTGAAATTTCTTGAGAAGAAAGATGTGTTGGTTGAAATTTGTCTAGGAGATTTCGATTCTTCCATTGACATCTCAGAGATGTCCGAAGTTTGCTGGGTGACCAGGTCGCTCTTAGCCCTGCTTCCACATCTCCAACCTTGTCATCCTGATGCCGTGCAAGGCCGGTCGTTGCACCACTTGCATCACCAGATGAGCAGTTGCAACTAGTATAGCTTGTATCCATTGGTATCCCACAACAAACGGCCTCAGCCTCAACTATGGTTGTATCCCATGATGGTTTTCCCATGAGTTCCACCCTCAAATTTGACCACCATTCCCACGGCGTTTTACACCGGCGGCTTTTCCACAGGGCTTTCGGCTCAGGTGTTAAGATGGCAGATCATTTGCAACGCTTGGTGGTCGCTGGTCGCCTTAATGCTGGATTTTGTCCCTTTACCGGCCAGCGACAGACCACCCTGGGTGGCGCTGAGGTGAGCCGTGTACCGGTTGAGTTGGCAAAATTTTTTATGACGGGTCGACGTGTCTTTTTTTGGGTGAAACAACCATTTTTTCAAAACATTATGCACAACTGAGCTTCAGTGATGAACGATTTTTTGCTCAAAATCCATGTAAATGCTGAGCCAAAATGATCAAAACGTGATTCAAGTATAGTTGATGAGATTTTTCAATACACAGAAAGCTATTCAGAACTAGTATGGTCGTCGTCGTAATTATAGAAAAAAAAAAGTGTTGCAAATCGGTAGGGAGCCTCCCTACCCGTTTGCTTCTATAATTCCCGAAGTCCTGTAAGGTCGAGTTTCAAATTTAACACTCTAATTAGTTCCAGGTGCACATTTTTTCTAAAATTCCAGATGTCCCACGTATATGATGGTTTCCCAGCTTTCAAC
>DF244583.1:0-26421 GCA_000507305.1 Breviolum minutum Mf 1.05b.01 | reverse complement strand
AGTAAAGTAATTTGAATGATGCCGCATGAAACTCCGGGGATGTGTTCTGAAGCCCCACAATTTTCGTTTCAGAATGGTTCTTATCAAACTTTTTCTTGATAAGGTGAGGTCATGGTAGGACGGGGTAGGGTTGACTGGCGATGGTACTTTTGGATACTTTTGGTGCATCTCCGTGGAGGGTCAGTCCCACCCTAAGGATCTTAGATCATCTTGGAGGAAGCGATAAAGCCGAAAAGGGTCCAAAGAATGTAAGTAAACCGATATGAGGAGCTTAGTTGGGAGCCTTTTTAAGCACTCAGCCCCCATCCAAAACAAACAAACAAACAAACAAACAAACAAACAAACAAACAAACAAACAAACAAACAAACAAACAAACAAACAAACAAACAAACAAACAAACAAACAAACAAACAAACAAACACGAGGGGGAGAAACAAAACAGACACTGGACTGAACCACACCAATAAACATCACAACCCAGACATCATTTTGTTGTTGACTCGCCTTGACTTGACTCGCTTCAGGAGATGAGCCCTGCAACAGCGGTTTGCCTTTCTTCTCCTTCAGCTCCAATGTCACTGGGCGTGAAGCTTCAGAAGCTTTTTCTTGCGCAACACCACTGGATATGATAAAGTGATATGATGATTAGAACGTGCTCAAACCATGTATACCGCACAAGGCGGGCTAGTAGGCTAGTAGTTTATTTTCATGCAGTTGAAGTTATTTTCGCAAATCTAAAAATGAACTTTCAAATTCCACCACTAAAACCAAGTCCCCAAGGATGATCGGATCATATCGGATCCCCAAAAAATTTCAGTTCATCGGATCCGACCTCACGACTTCCAAGGCAATGTCTCCAGCGTCCTGCTTCTCTAGCTGTGCTGATAGGGCTTGGGAAACTCAGCGGGGGTTCGGCTGGGACCCCATTTTTTCACGGCGAAAGGAGTGACGAAAGAAACGTCGCGTAAAGCGACTTCAAGGGTTGTTGAAATCTCGAAAATACAAAAGGGGGTTTTAGAGCCCTAAAAAATTGGAACCTGCCATGAAGCCTTAATTGATCATAAGTGATTTGTATTCAATGCAACGGATTCGGATTGCAAGTTGTTGCACTATACATTATTTACAATACATCTCCAAAAAAACTCACATTTTGGTTTCCCAACCATCCCCATAGTTGAATGGAAACTCCTTCTTCCAACTTCCAACTTCCAACCATCATTTTTTATGGCCCAAGTGTGTCTTTTTGGTTTGTTGGGAGTGTATGCCAAAAGAATGCAGGCTACTCTCCCTAGAGTAGGATTGATCCCCGAAATCTTAGGACATATTTGATATTTGGATCCTTTGGGATAGTTTGATCAAATTCAAGTNTTTCTACCAAGTAAAGTAAACTAACCCTTACGTAATATCATATAAGCCTAAGTTGTATACATTGTGGGCACAAGAAAAAACATTTTCGGGATAACTCCAGATAAAGGAATTAATATGTTCAAGAATTAGGGGGTGAAGAAGAAAAACTTGGAATGAGTTCAAGGAGATTGGACTTCCATGTTGGTGTTTTTTCTTTTGGAGGGAGTGTTTGGCCAACTTCCAGTTTGATTTAATATTCTACGAATTTGTGGCTGGGAAACATTGATGGTGTGTGCGTGTGTGTTTTTAGGAGACAAAACAGCTTCTCGCTTTTTGTCATAGCTTTTGGAAGACTTAGAATTTAAACACATTGCTTCAGAACCCTCACATTTCCTAAAATTTCCTAAAGAAGACCTAACAAAAATCTATAGCTTCTCAAGTTTGCTCCGTTCCAATACTATCCAATACTATCCAATACTAAGGTTAGATCTGATTCCTGCGTTTTTCTTCTTGTTCCTTGTGTGTTTTTTTCCGTTTCCGTTTGCAAAGAGGTTCTGTATCGAGGTCTCGTTACGCACCTTCGCACCATGTGGGCATGTTACCTTTCCACGATCCACCTTCTGACGGGTTTCATAACGGCCTTAGGGAAACCAATGGCTAGGAAGCCCTTGAGAAAAACCTTATTTATTGGGGGGGGGGAGGTTGAACAGCCCTAAAGAAATCGTGTTTTTCTAAGGGCATGGATATTATGGGCTTGGTCAATGGTGTCGAGTGCCGTTGTGGCTTTTCAGCCATCAACAGGCTGTGGTGGGTTGGGGTGTGCCGTTTTTTTTTGGAAGGTTACTTACCACGTGTGTCATATCATGTCATTCTGTACAGAACGTGGATTTACCGTGTCACAGCTTGAGTATGATCCAAGAATATGTGCTTTGACAGTGCCAACCAGCCAATGGTTGACCCACATAGCTTATGAAATCATGTTGGTCACATGATAGAATGTTTCTTTAGTAGCAATTTCCCTTACAACAACAACAACAACAACAACAACAACAACAACAACAACAACAACAACAACAACTTCTACTTCTACTTCTACTTCTACTTCTACTTCTACTTCTACCTCTTCTTCTTCTAATCCTACATACTCCTTTACTACACATCTTTTGCATTCCTGCCAGGAATGCTCACTTCCGTGCTCCCGTATCTGAGGGTTTGGAATTTATCGTCGGGGATTCCCAGAGCTGGGAGCTGGGTCGTTGAGGGAAAGTGCCTTGTGGGAATTGGAGGGCCCAAGCAGTGTCCAACCAGTGATCCCAAGCAGCATCATCACATTTCAGGGGCAATTTTTGGTTTAAATGGGAAGGAGGATTCAAATTCAATGCACATGAGCATATAGAATACTCACCATGCATTGCACGAATCTTTTGAAAGGGCATCGATGTACCGTCGGTTGGAGGCATTGTTGCGGACACCCACTGTTAGTGCAGCATTGCAGCCCACACAGGTTGCAGCTTGCCATTGAATCGGCATTCCACGCAGACGACTACTTCAAGGAAATTGAAAAACGCATGTGTGCCCTCTTCACGCATCTGCGGAATGACAAATCTGCCGGTATTGATTTAGTCTTGTGGTGGGAACTTCCTGGCGGCTGCGGCCACCAGAGAAGATTCAACGCAAGTTCAGCACAGCTATGTCTGCTTGCCCGCACATCTCATGCACGAGTTTAGCCACCATGCTACCAGGGAGCAGAAGAAAACGATCTAGTGGCTGTTCAAATTTATGGGTGCGTGGGAATACCGGACGACCATTGCGGGCATCATTGACGTACTCGAGATTTGCTTCAGAATCAAAAATTTGTTGGAGACAGCTCGCTCTCTCACATCAGTTGGCAAGCTTGCAAATCAGTTGGATGAACCCAAACAGTATACTGCAGAAAACATTCAGTGCTCAGCGGCCCCCTTCAAAGAGGTGTTGTGAACGCATTGAAAAAGTACCGTTGGAATTGGGGGTGTGGGCCCATAGTATTTGTGATGTTTGCGACTTAGAGCTAGCCGACTTTACCAAGATGTTTTGCCGAAGAATGGGTGAGGCGTTCAAGGGTCAAAATTTGGGCAGGGATCCACTAGTCGCTCAAACCGACTCAAACTTGAGAAGGAGAGCATCCAGGAATATACTGGTAGGAATTTCAATGCCTAGTTCAGGGGATAGTTGAATGTTCCCACCAACATACCCCCATAGGAAATCCTTATATAAGCTCCACATAGTAGGTATTTATGGATAGATATAATTTCAAATCTCCGAGCAAGTATCCCTAGAGAACACAATAAATACCATGGGTACACTGTAGGGTACACGCAAGTGTCCTTTGAGTAGTCAAAGATCTGTTTGAGGAGTAGGTCATCGGTTTAGGCTAGTCTACAAAAGGTTCAGGGGAGTATACTTACTGGACAGGTTTTCAATCATTTTTTTTCTCCAGCTGATCGCGGCAGTATTTCCCATAAGATCCATGTATGGCATATTTACCTACATGTACCATGGAAATCAACCAAATGTAGTTAAATATGCCATACATGGATGGTATGGGTTTGGGGAAGATGTGTTTTTTCAGGTTTGTGTTCAAAACATGTTTCTCAAGATTTGTGTGGCCAAAACACTCGCATTGGTCTAGCCCTTTTAACTCGGTGGGAAATGGTGTTTTTTTTAAGGAAGTTGGTGCTGTCTTACATCTGAAACACCAAACAACAAAATGGGAAACCCAATCACCCCAAGTCTCACGAGAAGAAACACCAAAAAATCATCCGATTTTTGTTTTTTCCATGCTGAATTCTGCCACCAGGTGGGCCAACACAATCGTTAATAAAGAGTGTGAAATGAGGCCCCATATAAGTAAAATGGTTATTTCACCCCCAGTTAACCAATTTTTATCGGCCATTTATAGAGGTAACTAACGCCATGTTTTAACGGTCCGGCTCGTAGTCCAAGTGGCGTTGTGGGACCAGGCGTCGCGCTTGACACCCTTCAGCTCTACCAAAGGTGGAGCTGACGGCAGATGGGCGGGGGAAACTGTGGGAGATGAGGATGGAAAGGGGGGAATTTCAAGTTTCAAAAATGGTTGATTTGAAGTTTTTCCAGATATGAAGGTTGATTTCAGATACACCAGGTTCATTTTTCCTGCTTGATGTTTGGTAAAGTGCAATAGAAATCAAGAAAGAGACAACGAACTGAGTTCAGCATAGCTTGGATTCAATGACATTTATGTTGCACCGTTTTTTTTTGCGAGCAGCTTCCTGCCTTGCTGTTTTATATCCATTGGTCCATAAGTGTCAATTTTGATGTTTAAAGGCAACCCTCAAAAAATTTAACACATGTCAATCAATTTTTGTGTATTTCAAAAATATGTCCAAATGTCACCACGGCACCACCTCGATGATTTAAAAGTTAGGTGGTGGCAACTCAAATGTTTTGTACGTATTTTCACCCCGAAGCTTGGGGAAATGGTCCAATTTGACGAGCATATTTTTTCAGATGGGTTGGTTAGTTCAACCACCAACTAGTTATGTTACACCGTGTTTTTTGAGAGTTGTTTCCTATGAGGAGACTAGCTCGAATATGGCTATAGTGGCTGTAGTAATCTAAACTCATCCAAGGAACCAGATATCTTTCATAAGCATCCAAAAGTCAATCCCCCCCCCCGGCAAAAACCCACAGCTTCCATTTTCATCCACAAAATGCAAAAAAAAATAGGACATCTGACATCTGAAAAAAAACGCAGCGTTATATACAAGGAAGGTACAGGGTGGCAGTGGTAAGCAATAAAATGTGGCCAGCATTGCAGCGTCGGTTTCTGTTTTTTTCTGTTGCCAAACCCACCCCCCGGAAATTCAACTGTGACATGTCTGTGTGACATGTCCAAAATTGGCCATGAATCGAAAGGAGATACAGTATACCTTTGTAAAAAACCCTTCATTTCGGGGTACATCCATATGTTGAATTTCGTGGTTGTTTTTGGGCCGTCGTTTTTCAGTGATGCAAAGGAAGCATGCAGATTATGTTTTTTGTTTCACCCGATTGCTATAGAGAACTTGGAATGAGAAAATTCAGGACCCAAACGTTTTAACCAAAAAACAACTGGACTCCCAGCGCGGACCCCCCCTAAAGGAAGTAAGCCCCTACTATAGTTGTGAGTATCGGGTTATAATAATTTTTAAATCCACTTACACCCCTGAAATTTAACATGGAACCTGAAAAGAAGTCCCTGGAAAAGGAGATTCCTTTTGGAAACCATCATTTTCAGGTTCCATGTTAAATTGCGGGGGAGTATAGAGGATATAAGAACAATTACCTCACTACCATGAATTACCATGAATTACCTATTATTTATAAGGCTAATTTGTAAGGTCCCCCAATCCACTTCACTTACAACTGGATCATTTTTGCCCCCTCTTGCAGCTACCGGCTGATGTTTTTATCTAGGTGGTGGTTTCAAAAATATGTTTTACGTTCACCCCGAACCCTTGCGATTCATGATCCAATTTGACGAGCATATTTTTTCCAAACCACCACCTGGTCAAATATTTTTCAAATGGCTTACAACTGGTAGGGGCCCGATCTTGCCCACCTGGAGAAATGATCCAATTTGACGAGCATAAATTTTCAGATGGGTTGGTTAGTTCAACCACCAACTACCTTTGGACCCCAAGTGTCCATGAAATTCATGAAGGTTTCAACCTCCCCCCCTCAAAAAAAAAAATAGGTAAGGAAAAAAATCCCTATAAAGATGAAGAAAATAAAATGTGGGTTCCCATGGTTGGTAGCAATTCCATTACCCTCTAGTCAACTAACATAGCAAGAGAAAATGGACCTCTTGAAGATGTATCTCCTACTTCAAGCAGGTGATTTCAATTGCTATGTTAGTTCACTAGAGGGTAAGTCATCCCACAACTTCTTCCTATGATCTTCACCTGGCAGATGTGTGTCCTTTGCGGGTCTTTCGCTATTGTGGTCACTTCGAAGCTGGTGGACTTCCCCTGCCGCCACTTCGGCGAAGTTAAGTTGTTCCACAAAAACGTGGTGGTGTAGGTTCTCGCAATTTGGCGTTGCTGGGGAAAACGTACGGCCAATGAAAGTAACTGGGTAGGTGATGTTTTATGTGTTTTATGTTCACTTCGAAAATTGGGGAAATGATCCAATTTGACGAGCATATTTTTCAAAGGGGTTGAAACCACCAACTAAGAAGTACCATTTTTTGCGGGGGCAACTGGATGGCTACCTGGTCTGTTTGGGCCGGGGCCCCTCCCTCAAGTGGGTGGAAATTAACGGCCGGAACGGCTGGAACTTCCAGGTTGGAACTTTTATTTTAACAGATTTCAACCTGATATACCTTGGATTTGTTTAGTTGGTGATGTTGTTTTTACGGATTCGGATCCCATGGTAAATCACTATCAAACCACCATTTGGGAGAATATGCTTTTACTTGTTCCAAGCATCGAACATGCAAATCCCAGGATATGGATGTTTCCAAAAATAGGGGTACCGGGTACCCCCAAATCATTTTCAGGTTCTATGTTAATCTTGGGGGGTGTAAGGGACAATCCGGTGGCTTTCATATCCCCTTTAAACAAAAAACCATTGTTTCTGGTGGATTGGATTGTAAAATCCCCAGCTTTCAGATGTCAATTCCAGGAGGTGAAGTTGTTGTTGTTGTTGTTGTTGTTGTTGTTGTTGCTGTTGCTGTTGCTGTTGCTGTTGCTGTTGTTGTTGTTGTTGTTGCTGTTGCTGCTGCTGTTGCTGTTGTTTTTTTTTGGAGTCTTATGATTTAACATGTAAATGAAGCTTTACTTGACTCAATGGTATACCGGTATACGGTATACCATCTATCAGTAATTTTGTTGAACCCTAACTACTTGACTATATAATGAATAGATCCTAAATAGACTCCTTAACCTTACCATTTGGAAGCTGGGAATCTGGGAAAAAAGGCACATTCCCAAATCTTTACGTATCATCCATTGATTCTCGGATTCGAGGTTAGTAAAACTGACAGATGGTGAGATTGGCTACTTGCGCGAGGCATGTGGGGCACATCAGAAGTGCATACTAAAGTTACTACGTAACCCAAATGCTCCATGGGACGAACAGTATACTTGCCTACTTGAATAGTCGATTTTTTTTGCAAATGTAGGTATCCCAAGGGCTAGACATCCAGGTATTCATACCTCCTGAGGTTCCAAGGTGTCTGGATGGTATGTTTTTGGGGGTCCAGTCATACCGAACCTCAGTTTCGGTGGCCCTGGATGTCTAGGGTATGTGGTGGTTTCAACGTTTTTGTCTATTTTTGTTACCCCATTTTTGGTGGGGAAATGATCCAAAGTTACTACTTTTTTGAAGTGGGTTGACAACCAACTAGATGCAGTAACCAATGTAACCACTTGTAGTTGTTACAACCCCATTTATTGATTTTCGGCTATGTATAGGGGGCATGTACATCTATAACCAGTAGGGGCCTATTTTGCAAGGAAGTGTTCTGTTCTCGAACAAAAACCTCAGGCAGCTTCGCATCAAATCCCCTAGGTCGCAATGGTTGCAACTTCGATAGGGGATATGTGGTAACCTATGATGTCATTTAGATACTTCTGATTTGAGATTCCTGTTTGTTTCCAGATACTTTATGATATGTACATCAATTGTTGATTGATTGGTGAAATCACGTTGTTCCGTTGTGTTCCATGATGTTCCATTGTGAATATCATTGCCAAAAATAAATGATATCAAGAAAGGTTTCCTTTTCTTCTCTTTTGGGGCAAAAATACCAGCTTGCCGAGAA
Source organism: Breviolum minutum Mf 1.05b.01 (assembly GCA_000507305.1). Lineage (NCBI taxonomy): Eukaryota > Dinophyceae > Suessiales > Symbiodiniaceae > Breviolum > Breviolum minutum. Next base: position 18,250 of record DF244583.1, on the reverse strand, counting down.
GCTGCCGAGCCCTACCGTGGTTACACCAAAAAATCCCGAAAAATCCCCGCATGGGGATAGCAGTTCTAGCATTTCATATTGATCCCCTGCATACATTCAAGGGCTAGTTATTTTTGTTTGTTGTTGTTTAGGTTGGTGGTTTTCTATCCTAAGCATGTGATAGGTGATACACACACATTCACCCATTGTTTTTCCAAGAATGGCACCAAAAAAAGGGATTCAGCTATACAACGTTCCGCCACCTGCAGATCTTTCATCATTGGAAGCACCAACCGGAGGACAATTTTTTTCCGGGGACCCGGGTTGGTTGGTCGGGTGCATCTCCTGCTGAATCTGGAAATTCAACTCCAAAAAACAAGCAGGATTTCTGGGTGAGTTGAGGAAGATTACCTAGTTGACTAAACTTGCAGATTGATGGCAGCGAATGGATGTGACTTTTGGGCAAAGGATTTCATGAACTACAAAAACCCAACCCCGAGCCTTGGGGAAATGATCCAAATTGACTCATATTTTTCAAATGGGTTGAAACCACCACCTAGTAAATGTTGACTAATCTATATAGTTTCTAGGTAATCTTTTCGAAAATTGTCTAGATTTCAAAGAGTTTTTCATGTTTACAACTACTATTTCGGGAAGATTACCCAGTTGAGGATTCGGCCGAAAAGGGAGCGAATAGTTGACTATTATTTTTTCAATTTTTGCCAGAAACAACCAATTAGATGACTGTTTACTATAGATTTGCTTTCCGAAGGGATTTTTGTACTTCAGCAGTGCGCCACTGCTAAAAATGATGTTTCTTACTTGTTCCAAGCATCCAAGAAGCAGAAGGAGTGGAATATGTTTCGTGGAATGATTAGCCTCAATCAAAATTCATGAGGCTTTTTTCGTGAAACCTGTTGCAAGCTCATACCTTGCCTGAAACTAACAGTTCCCACCTCCCAACCACTGGGGGTTGGTTGGAATTTGATGAGTGAGGGCCCTTTTTGGCTTCTATAGCCTGCCAGGTACCAACTCACTCACTCTCAGTTTTCGGGAGTGTGTGTCTAACCTCTCGTCAACAGATTGTTTAGGTTCTTGTAGAAGATGGTGGTTAGCATATAATCACCCAATTGGCAGTATATTATGTATATATATATATATTGAATATTGCCTTCGAAGGGATGAAAAACATCCCTACTAGTACCATAGAACCAGAATCATTCTATGATCTGGTGCTTTTGGGCCCAAAAAATTCAGCAAAAAAAAACATCGCTGGGATCCGGTGAAGGCAATAATCAAACTTGCTGGGTGGTGGCAAGTCAAATATGTCTTATGTATTTTCACCCTTAATTACTTGGGGAAGATGAACCCATGTTGACTCATATTTTGAAAAAATGGGTTGGTTCAACCACCAACTAGCTTGATACAACTGGCATTGATGGAGCGTCCAACTAGTGAAGAAAATTGGAGTGCCCAACCACCTGAAAAATAACGGATTTTGAACCCAAAGTTATGGAGGTGAATGCTTCAGATGATGGTTGCGGATTACAAGTCCAGGTGATTTTTCAGGTGAACCATCTTATTTTTCAGGTATTTGGGATACTAACACATAATCCGGTAATGACCGTAACACTAGTCAGGTTTAAGATTCACAAAAACGCAAAAAAAGACAAAAAGGCTATCACCAAAAACCTCCTTGTGTTCACCTGCATGTGTTTAAAACACATATGGGTGTTTCCGAAAATGGTGGTACCCCCAAATCATCCATTTTAATAGGGTTTTCCATTAGAAACTCCATCCATTTTGGGGTACCTATTTTTGGAAACACCCATATGATACGGAAAATTCCACCAAAATCACACAACTTTTCACCGACCTGACCTAAGGACCCTAAGGAACAAAGATATCCTCTATTTTTTTTCCCTTCCAAAGTTGCCAATGGTGAAAAATGACGTTTTTTCCTGCGGAAAACAAGGATTTGTTCAGCACAAACAGAGCCGCAGTTTTGGGAAACAAATGGCACCAATATGTTACTGTAGATGCTTTTATCGCAGGCTATACACCCATTCAACTATCTGCAACAACAAACCTTTTTCACTAATCTTCCTGTGAGTGATGTTAACAAATTATGTCCCTCAACAAAAAACAATGGTTGTCGGTAACGATTTCTGGAACCTAAGGATCCAGATATATGTCCTAAGAAAAGGAATTTCCCCTGTAATCCTATTCTGGGGATGGGATTGAGACCATCAATCCTACTCTAGGGAGGGGTCTGGATTCTTAGGGGGATGACAATGAACAATTATCTCGTAAAAACAAAAAACATCGATGCTTTGATATGTCTTCAGCAATCACAGCAACTCAATAGTTATATACCCATGATGGATCCGTAGACATAGTATATTTACCTATACATTAACGGTTGATGTTTATGGTAAATGTAGGTTGATATAACGTACGTGGACCCTGTGGGATTATCTACAAGTATGTTTTTGTTGCTAGGAAACATCTTTGAAACAAGATTCATTACGTACTCACTACTTCCCACAGAAAAGCATGCAGTGCTTCCCCTCAGCGACATACCCAACAGCTTCCATCCTTATAGCAGTTCAATGGGCACCAGGAGAACGATGTACTGTTGTCCACACATCCTCCAACCACTCCGCGGCTTTGAATTCGAAAAGTATGGCTGTCACTACCTGAGGTACTTCACTTTTGGGGTGGTTTAGGTGTTTACTCCCCGAAAACTCATAGGATAATTTAGTAGGAGATATACATGTTCAAATTGGTTGCTTTTCCGTTTTCAAATTTTCGGGGGAGGGCATATCAAGGATCATTTTTGCCATTTTAAAATTACATTGGACCCCTTTGTGTTGCGGTACTTTCGGAAAATGGTACAATCATTTTTGACCTATTATAATCCCTAAGGATCCAATCACCTTCTCAGATGGTGATTGGGGTGTATAATCACCTCCTTAGAAAGGTAATTTAGGTTCCATTACCATTCTCAGAAGGTGATTGGATCCCTAGGGAATTGCTACCCTCCCTGAAACGACTGGGGCACCTGAGACACTGGTGATGGAAGATGAGGTTTCCTTTTTGGGTTTCGGCCTCCTGGCCAGGGTGCTACTGTTGATGGAAGAGATTCCGTCCGCGCCAGTTAGTAGATAGTTTACCCTCTGGTAAACTAACATAGCAATGGAATATCCCCATTTTCAATAGGAAAATCATCTTCAAAGGGTCCATTTTCCAATGCTACGTTAGTTTAGCAGGGTGTATCCGTTTATCCCATGATTTACAGGGTTTTTCTACATCCCAGGTGGTGCAGGATGTCTTCCAGCAACAGTATCTTATATAGTTTTGTGGAGTGTATATTATTGGGTGGTTTTTAATGATTTATGTTTTTTGTCCGCGATTCTTAGCCAAGCCGTTGCATTGCAAATATGGGCTTCTTTTGTACTACTGTAGGTCCATGCGGTCCACGTATTTATTCAGAAGTTGTTGATGGACAAAATACCTCGTGGTATATTTAAACACGACAATCTGTGGGGCATTCAATTCAATTTGCATCTTAAGTTGTGAACCGAATGATTCTTTATCAACGCGGAGCTAGTTGGCAGTTTCAAATATTTTTTATTTTCACCCCTACTTGGGAAAATGATCCAATTTGACTAATATTTTTCAAATGGGTTGAAACCACCAACTAGGGAGGTTCTCCCAAAAAAGTCACATAATCATCATAATCCGTTTCACCATTGAGTCGGAACGGTGGTGGCAATCAACTGATTGGATTTGTTCCTTTGAGTTTCCTTTTTGGTGAAACAGGCCTGCAGTTTTTTGGGAGTATATCCCTGACCTTTGGTTTTCAAATGGAAGATTTGTATGTGTTGGTGAGTAATACAAATCCAAGGATATAGTTTTTAGCTAAGCACATAAAAAACGCGACCTGGCCAGAAGGGTGCGGCCAGCGGAACGAGAAAACCAGAAAACGAGAAAACCAGAAAACCGAGAAAACCGAGAAAACCAGAAAACGAGAAATTGAAAACCAGAAAACAGGAACACTTTTGGCCGTTTTCGGGTTTTCGTCGTTTTCGCCGTTTTCGCGTTTTCGGGTTTTCGCCGTTTTCGCGTTTTCACCGTTTTCGCGGTTTTCTTGTTTTCGCCGTTTTCGCGTTTTCGCCGTTTTCGCGTTTTCGCGTTTTCGTTTTTTCCCGTTTCCGTGCTTGGCGTTTTCGCGTTTTCGCGTTTTCGTGTTCCGCCGGCGGCACCCCCGCGGCCGGGACACAGATTTCGTGTGCACAGGTTTTTAGACATGTCTAGGCAATTTATAACGACCAGCCCCCCGCCGAGGTCACCCCAAATGGAAACAATAACCGGTCAACTTTGTAGGAAATACATCGACTCAAATTGGTGGATTGTCCATTCCCAAAGGATCCATGGGACTGGTATAATACCTATACATGAATGGTTGTTTTTTTTGTGGTAAATGTAGGCAAGTATACCATGCATGGATTCTATATGATTGTTATGTTAGTTTTCGGGGCGGTAATTGGTTCATTTTTGTTGAAGAAATCCATCCTCAGCTGCCGGGGATTTGTGGCCATGGATTTTTGGTACAAGCTGTTACTGCAAAAAGGTGACTGATTGACTGCAAGTTGGATGTTTGTATGGGTAGGACCCGGGAAGGAACTTGAGTAAGTTGCTTGATTTGTCATAATTTTCAGAAGGTGGGGGTTTACAAGTCAAATATGTGTCACTTCTTTCCTAGATGGGGTTTATCAAGTGATTGAATTTCACAAAGAAAACTTCAGTTCCAAAAAAAACAATCCTATATATATATATATGTATTAGCAGTTCTCAAAAACGCAACTTCTCACATCCCGAAAAACAGTGGTTGGTGGTTTCAAATATTTTTAATGTTCACCCCTACCTGGGGAAATGATCCAATTTGACTAATATTTTTCAGATGGGTTGAAACCACCAACAAGAACAGTTTGAACCAAGGACACCTCGTGGTCACCATGGTCCTGCGAAGGTGGATCTGGAGAAAGCAAAAGATGAAAGACATTATTCTCACCAAAGCGGCGATGCCTGGGTCGCTGGGCGGGTTTAAAAAAAAAACAGATGCTCCATGGGAACTGGAATATCTACCCCCGAGGATCCATGGGACTGGTATATTTACCTGCATTTAGTTGATTTGTATGGTAAATGTAGGTAAATAATGGTAAATATACAAATCAACTAAATGCAGGTAAATATACCATACAGTACATGGATCCTATGGGTACCTACATTTACCATTAATTAAAGCCAAACATGCAGGTAAATATGCCATACATGGAGCATACTTCAGTGTATGGGATAACAACCGCCGGACCACACCGGATTCCGGGAAGGACAAACTTCGGTGCGTTCAACCGCGAAGTTTGTCGGTGGCGGGGGGGAGGTTTGAGGGTGAAAAGTCGTGTGCTGAAGTGTTTTTTGAGGTTGTTTTTGTTGGGGGGATATATAATATGAAGGTTTTTATGGTATTTTACTATACCTTACCTTACCTAATCTTCAACCCCTACAGATCCAATCACCTTGCGAGAATGGTAATGGAACCTAAATACTTGGCTCAGGAGGTGATTGGACACCCCAATCATCCTCTGTGCAAGGTGAGCCAGGATCCCTAGGGAACTAGGTCGGTGGTTTCAAATATGTTTCATGTCACAACCTAGCTACCTTAGTGAATTTGGGGTGTCAAAACATTCCATTGTGGCAATCCTGTCATGTACCAACCAGTATTACTGGGATGGGATACACCCCCTGAAACTAAGAAATCGCATCTGAAAATTAATGGTTGGAAGACTATACTTTCATTTTGGGATTCGGCCTATTTTGAGGGACTATTTTAGTTTCAAGGAGGCTACTTTCCATTGAATCCTGGTTGCTTATCAGGGATCCTTATTATGGTTTAATAGACTCCCATTTATAACTGGGTAGGATGTCATCCCCCTTTTATACCCATATAACTGGGTAGGTCGTTTTTTTTTAAATGCCCTCAAATGAGAGCCGTGATCCCTCTCACCCTGGTGATTTGTAAACAGCGCTCTATTCAGGAAAGATCCTGTTATCCAGAACCTCAGTTGCAAGATTATGAAAAAAAACATTTCCAATTTGGAGTGGTGTTGATGACTCTTGTTGATGACGCTTGTTGTGGTTGTGGTTGTGGTTGTGGTTGTGGTTGTGGTTGTTGTTGTTGTTGTTGTTGTTGTTGTTGTTGTTGTTGTTGTTGTTGTTGTTGTTGCTGGTGGTGGTGGTGGTGGTGGTGGTGGTGGTGTTGGTGGTGGTGATGGTGGTGGTGGGCCAAATCTCAACACAAAACATAGCCATTGGGAACGAAGTTCCTCCAAAATGATGCAGCGGCGTAGCTCGGTCTACTTACACCCGGGAAGATTAACCCCATAGGGGTTTATATGCCCATCAAGCAGACTCCCTATTAGAGGTGGGATGACCATCCCCAATATAAGGAGTTTATAGCCTGGCTCACATCTTGGTGAAAGATTTAGTCCTGTTACACCCGGAAGGTTTCACGTGGAACCTACATCCATCACCCCATGAAAAGAAAGGAAAAAGATCTGAACCAAACCTTCAGTGAATCATGATTCCAGCCGTTAATCTTCAGGGGTGTAAATGGCTTTTGGTTTTACCATTCCGGAATCTACTGCACTTTGAAATATGTGCTTTTTCAGTCCTTTTCCCCACCAATTCTACATGTTCCTTCCGAACATGTTCGTTCCTCTTGGAGATGATTCAGATGATTTCGTGAGTTGTTGCAAAAAACGATTGCTGTATATATATATATATATTTATATATATACATAGGATCCATCCATGTTTTGGGAGACCATGTCAGAGCCATGGATAATAATATCATGATTTACAGGTTCCAAATTATCCTAAATGAATCTCCAAGATTGGGAGATACAGATATTGATATTGTAACATCAACAAAAGTGAGTGAAAACAAACATCTACACTCTGGTAAACTAAAAATAGCTGGAATATCCCCATTGTCAATGTTCAGATATTCACTTTCTTTCCCCACAACCATCATATAAATTGCACGCCCCTGAAGTTGAATACAGCCCATGAAAAAGCTACTTTCATTTCGGGATGGCAACTTTTCAGGGGCTATGTTAAACTGCGAGAGTGTAATATCATGTTACTGCTATCCATTTCAGCATATTTCGCTCTAGTTTCATCAATGGATGTTGTTTTTTTCTGGTAAAGGGTGATATATAGCATTTAATCACGCACTTGGCAATACATATCACATCAATCTCCATTTATGTCATCCAGCAAATATGTTGCCTTCTAGGGGGTTCTTTCTACAACGCCACCGTGACCAAATTTGACCATTAGAAAAAACACATCCAGCAGCCACATCCATGAAAATAGCTCAGATCTGATGTGTTTTTTCTCAAGATTTTTTCCCGCATCCCAGACACTCCACGTATGGTGTATTTACCTGACCCCCAAAAAAGACTACCTCTTAATGGAGTGTTTATACCTGTAGCCCCCGTGTCAAAACATATTTTTCCCCAAAAATCCTCCCACAAAAGGTTGCTGGGATATCGTCATTTCCAACAAACAATGCCCTAAGAAACCAGACCCCTCCTAAAATTGACGGTCTCAATCCCATCCCATGAAAAAAATCCCGTAGGACATATCTGGATCCTTAGGGGTTTGGTATATATTTATACCTACATTTCACCTTGGTAACTTGTTTTTTTTCATGAACAAAATTTGTATAGGGCTACAGGGCTACATAAAAAAATATCACCATTTTTTCTTTCCCATGGGAAATCCTTAGGAAGCCCCCTTTTTCCCATTGGGAAATCCTTAGGAATCGGGTTTTCCCATGGGTTTCCCACGTTGTTCAACCTCCCAAGGAGAATTGTGGTCCTGGAGACGGACCTTGGCCCAAAAGGATTGGAGCAGCACCTCCAGGCAGGGAAAACGGCCTTCACCTCGGACCTAACGGTTGGCTGAGGAATTGGTGTTTCCAAAAAGTAGGGGTGGGCCCCCAAAATGGATGGTTTATAATAATGGAAAAACCTATCAAAAATGGATGATTTGGGGGGAAAACCCCACTATTTTTGGAAACACCCAGGTGGATCGTCTGTTGAATCTGGAAGTGAAAAACTCTTCAAGTGGTTTTTGTGGGATTTCGGGTGGTTGGTTTGGGTGGTTTTAAAAACAACCCATATTGAGGGAAGATTTTCCCATTTGACGAGCATATTTTTCAGATGGGTTGAAACCACCAACTAGTAATCATTGGTTTCCAGAGGGGTAGGTTGACCAGCCATGATTATCGTTGTGGTGACATACCCCTATAGACATCCAGGCGAATACCTCCTGAGGATAGAAGGTGTTTGGATGGTATGTTTTGGGGTGGTTCAGAACTCAGGCGATCATCACCTAGAATGTAACAAACCCTGTAAATCATGGGACAGACTACCGACCCAACTGGTTATACCCCCTTTTTAACTAGGTTATAACCAATTAACTAACCATTTATTAATTTCCTGGGACATCCAAGTAGTGAGGGTTCTTTAACTTTTCTGAAGTGACTTCACCCCTTGACCTTGCTGGGCTCAGAGATGATGATTTTTGTTGCAGCCACTCAGATTGGAAGAATTTCCATGTGGAGTTTCGACCCTCCCAAGAGGAGGGTCGGACAAAAAAACCCATGCCTTTTGTTTGTTTAGTTGGTGATGTTTTAGGGATTCGGATCCCATGGTAAATCACCATGAAAACCAAAATTGGTGGATTTGTTCATGTTTTCCAAGGACATGGGAAGTCTCATTTTGGATATGTGACAAGTGTCCTCCCTTTGCTGGGTTTATTGATAGATTGATAAATCTAAACTGCTGAAGTTTAACCATATATCATGAGTATATACCCATGCCGGGTATACATAGGTATACTCTCAAGAATGCATAGAAATACCATATTTCAAAAACTTAGGCTGTTCCAGGGCCCATCTTTTTTTTCGGTAAAATTTAAGACTCGATCCATTCATTTATACAAAACAAACGTTCGCGACATGATCTCAACAAAGGGGCTCGGTGAACAGGTTTTTTTGTTGTGACAAGTGTGATTTTTATGTGTATCATAGAGTCGGCCGTTCATATATTTTAGAGTCGTAAGTAAGCTATCCTTTTTTGGGTGAGATTCTCCATTCACAAAATGAAACAAACGGTTTCGCTCTTATCTTGGGGTTGGTAATAGTTGAGAAGCTAAAAACCAACAGAAGACCTTCCATTAATGTTTGAATCTCGTCGGGCACCGGCCGTGATTTTGGGCACCGGAAAAGGTGAACTGGCAGCTTCTCCCCATTTTTGTTGAGGCGTCTTCGATCAGTTCAACCTCTACTGTCCAATCCCTTACATCTTCGCCGACAACGTCGATGATGCACGCAAGGTGTGAACAAAACTAGGTGGTGGTTTCAAAAAAAAAAAAATCACCCCTATTTGGGGAAGATTCCCATGTTGACTAATATTTTTCAAAGGGGTTGAAACCACCAAGTAGAAAATGATGTTGTGTTGGATGGATCATTGCCCTGTCTCATGGCTTGGCCCGGGCCGAGCTAAAGAAAGCTTTTTTGGGGTGTTTTCAGAATGCAGGAATTCCGACGCCCGATTCTTACAAAACTTTGGGATCCGGGGAGCCCGATACATGCAGCTTGATACCACTACTGGGAAGGGGGACCAACCCAACGTCTTTTGTCTTTTGAAATGTTGTTTGCTTAAGATGATTTTCACGGATTCTATTATGGTAGTTTCACCATCAAATCCATTATTACTAAAAATCCAAGCATGGAACATGCAATCCATGCAATCTAAGCTGTAGTCGAGTTCAGACAGTTCAGATGTTTAGTGTATGATTCACTTTGTACCCATTCTGGGGGGCCTCTCCAGACTTGGATTGAAGCTGGGGAAAGGGGGAAACGTTTTTTTTGATGTGCAGACCTCCCCAAGAATGGGCCTGAAAAAACAACACGTAACACGGCTTTTGAAAGTGAAGAACAAAAAACCCAGATACATTTTGTTGTGGAGCTGAAACACAGGAAACTGCTGGTTTAACTTGAAAAGAAGGTGGGCCCCAAGCAGTTACAAATTTTCGTTACATAAACATAATTGGATATTGATATTGTTTGCATTATTGTTTGTATCTACCTATAAGTAAGGTTAGTTCATCCCAGTCACCCATTTATAAGGCTTATTTCACTCCATTTATAACGGATCGGCTCTGGGTCCTGTAGTCCACCTTAAGGGCAGTTCCTGGGATCCTCGTTGGGTAAGCATCCAGCCGGGGGCCCATCGCAGGATGTGTTTCGAACAGCTGTACCTGGGCTTGATGGGATGAAAACGGAGATTGATGATTCGATACTGTACCCGATTTTGGGGATGGCTGGATTCATTGTGTTTTTTTTTAAAGGTTTTTGTACAAAAATAGACATAAAACGACAGGGTCCAGGGTGAGGTGAAAAGGTGAAATGTCCTATCCAGTTGATTTTCCATGAGTTTCCAGTTCTTATATGGACTGCTTTTGATTAAAGGCATAGTCAGAATTTGAGGATCTCATTGAGCAACAAATCAAGGACGTCATTTGCCGATGCATTTTTCGGCGTGCGTGACTGGAGAGGTGAAAACATGTCAATTTGATATCTCAGCAAAGAAATTTCAAAAGAAATGCTTAAACACTTCAGCATCTCTAGAGGGTTGGGGAGGTTGATGTCCTTCTTTTTTGGGGATTATATATATATATATAATACGTAAATGTTTTAAACATCACTTTTAGGAAAAGGGGGCGTTTTGATGATGAATATCAATATCGCTCCACCTTTCGAGAATGACCTACAGGATGCTTCTTCGCGTGGACCCGTGCCAATCGTTCAGACTCTGTAGGATCCATTAGAAAAACGTTTGAAAAATACAAGCTATTTGGTTAATAGGGATCCTTATTATGGTTTAATAGACTCCATGGGTAGGATGTCATCCCCCATATATACCCATATCTAGGTGGTGGCAACTCAAAGATGTTTTTTCATCCCGAACCTTGGGGAAATGATTCAATTTTGACGAATTATTATTTTTCAGATGGGTTGGTGAAAAACCACCAACTAGTAGCCAGGTTCTTCCGGTTCGTGACCCGTGACCCATTTTTTGTGAATTCAAGTACGTGACGGAGACCTTCAGGTTTTTTTTTAAACGACCTTCATTTGGGGGAATCAAAGTTTGATGGATCAAAGGGTAGACTTGGAAGAAGCAACACCAAGATTCATGGATCGTTTTTTTTTTTCGGCGGGGGCGCGGATCCTGCAGGATCGTCCCCATGGTAGAACTACAATTCACGTGGGCCCCTATATGATGCGTTCCATGGAGTTAAAAATAAGCCCTGATCAACGGCCCCAGAGATGAGAAACTGGGGGTTATTTCATAAGTGGATTTTTTTAACCCCTACTTATAACTGAGTCGCCCATCTTGAAAAAATCCCCTAAGAATCCTATGGACCCCTCCCGAAGAATCGTAGGATTGGTTCAGAAACACCCCCAGGTCATCGGTTTTTTTTTCGAGTAAAATCGGTAAATTTCGATCCTCAAGGGTATTTCTCACCAAAAGTTCCAGCTACCAAAAATGGTGGGTAATTACTGAATCTTACTAGGGCTGTTTTGGGGGTAGTGAGTCCTGTATACATAGGCCTTACATATACAGCTTATATAGATTTATATAGGTGAGTACCCTCCCTCAAACTAACAGTTCGCACCTGAAAAATGGGATGGTTGGAATACAAACCTTTCCTTTTTAGGATGGCCTTAGCTATATTCACAGGGCGTTTGCTGTGAGTTTCAGGGAGTGTACCGTCAGATCTTGTTTGTCGATTGAGGTCAGACGTTGGCACCAGGTGACCTGCATCGTACTCATCGAATATCAACGAGACGACTTGTCCGACGATGTGGGACCTTACATCGAGGTGCCTTTGACGAAAAAAACGTCGGAAAAAATGGCCCTAGTATAGCTCCATGTATGCTATATAATATATGGGGGTTTCTTAAAATGGTGGTACCAAACAGCCATTGGTTTTCCTACTAAAAAATGATCATTTTGGGGTGTTTTGGGGATACCACCATTTTAGGAAACACCCCATATACTTCCCGACATGAAGGTTGTTGATCTTTTACGGTGGTGGCAAATATGGGCAAATCATTAAATCTGACTACTACTGTACTTTTTCAAAGGGTTTTTAAAAACAGCACCACCCAGGTTCTTTGAGATTTTTCAAAGGCCTTTTTTTTTTTTTGTTTGTTTGTGAGACATTTTTTTCATGCCACCGGGTTGCCACAACCACAGTGCTGGTCGTCCATGGGTTTGAAGACTTTTGCTGAAGGATTCCCCGTTCTCTAAGGATCCATACCCTTCCCTAGAGTAGGATTGTGGGGTTAATCCCTTTCTTAGGACATACCTGGATCCTTAGGGGTTTATAACTAGCTGGTGGTTTCAAATATTTTTTTTAGTTTCACCCCGAAACTTGGGGAAGATGGGTTGAAACCACCAAACAGACAAGTTATGTAGTGTCTCTGTTTTATGTGGGGATTTGTAGGATATGTGATATGAGCCATAGGGTATCCAAACTAGTGGTACCCCATAGGACCATTCAGTTGTTGTTTAAATCCCCCAGTTGAAATGTACTTTATCTTATCCAGATCGTTTTTTTAAATATGATTAGCGGTTCATCCTTATTGTGATCATTTGGAAGGATGCCACTTTTTTTTTCGCATTCCCCTAATACAGCTGGAGAGGTATTTTTTTGGTTGGCGGGATTTTCGGATCCCCTGCAGGTGGACGTGGTAGATCAGGCTCTTTGGTTGCAGGATAGGCCGGTGTTTGAGTGGATGGAAGTGGTTGATTAACCATGGAAAAACAAGGTCCGTTCAGGATCGGGTTGTCAACCCCCTTGCAAATACCCTCCAGGGAACTAACATATCTCCCAAAAATGGCATTTTGAAGATGATTTTCCTTTTCCCAAGGTGGGATATGTTAATTCCCTGGAGGATATCCTTTCCAAATATAAATGGGAGGGTTGATCTATAACCACTTACTGTATGTCCGACCTTGGGATGATTCCCTCCATTTATAAAGGCATAGGGACAACGACAATCTCAACTATATACGCCTTGTTGGCTTGGGGGGTTGTCCTTGTTGAAAAGCAGCAAATGAAGGGGTTAGCTGAACTGGAGATGCATAAGACCGAAAGACTAAGAATGATCTAAAGATGTTTCACAATTTGTGCAATTGTGACTATTTACATGGGTTCAGGGCGACTAACTGTCTCAACCTATAGTGAAAAATTCTTGCATGACCCTAGGAATCAATCGTCATATTCTCAGATTGATGAGCAAAGGGTGTCCTTCATCACCTCCAAAACGCATTGTATTTGGGTTCCATTACCATTCTCAGAAGGTGATTGGATCCCTAGGGTGATTTCAAATCAACAAAAAGACACCATCAATGGCATCACATTGCTGTGTTTTTGACCTCTTTGAGCTGAGCACATGAAAGTCTACATGTGCGATCGGGTCGATCAACTCCCCATGATTTTCCTGTAGTAGGGGATGGTCATCAACCCCATATTAGGGGTTTATATGCCCAAAAAAAGGATTCTCTATTAGAGGTGGGATGACCATCACCAATATAAGGAGTTTAGACCAATTACACCCTGGAAGATTAACATGGAACCTACTTCCATCACCCATTTGGAAAGGACAAATGATCTGAACCAAACCTACAGGGAATTATGTTTCAGCCGTTAATCTTCAGGAGTATACCTTTTTTGTGTTACAACAGCCGTTTTTTCAGAAGCTTCCGTTCTGAAGAAGCTTCCGTATGATCAGTTTACATTGGGAGTTTGGGATGGTTATACATCTGTTCCCAGTTTGGATCAATGTATGATATATATTTACCTATACATGTACCAACAAAACATCAACAAAATGTATAGGTAAATACAAAAGCGTCCCATGCATTCATCATGGGTATTTAGTTGATTATGGTACATATAAGTACAATATACCATAGATTGACCCTATGGAGTTGGATATTCCGGGGATATAGTCGGACAAGGGATGATTGGTTTGAGTCTAATGATTCGGATGATAGCGGGGGAAGGGTAGTTGATGTTAGCCAGTTCTATATGGAAGTAACTTTTGTTTGCCTGGTTGTTTAGGTTTGTTTTTTTTTCGGGGATTGTGCTACTCAGTTATGTGGGGATTATTTCATAAACCATCAGTCACTGACACAAGGATCCCTCTTAAACAACTAGTATAATGGAACGTAAGAGGGTTTTTTTCGTGTCTCATTTACCAATCAAATTCAACCATTTGTGTAGGACCCCCACACAGTTGCAGTCACCACCAGAATCTTGAGATTTTGAGGGAATCCCTACTATTATCCTTTACCATGTCACTATGTGCATCCTTGGCAGGGGTGAATCGCATCCTACAAATTTTGAATGAGTCCAACCATTTTTTGTTGTTACCGTTGCCAGGGGTTCAAGCGCAAATATTATCAAGAGGGGGGTAGATATTGTTGTATAGCTATAGCCAGCCGGTTCAATGTTTATACATGCATAAAATGCATTGGGGCCGGGTAATTATGGTCCCTCTCACCACCACATTTACTATGTCTTAAGTGAGATAGGGCCCGTACTCATAGCGCAGTTGATCTTCTCATCATAGTTGTTATACAGTCTCAACTTCTACAAGCTCAGGCCGATATGGAAAGATAACCCGTTGGAAGGGACACAGTTGAGTCAACATTGTATAGAGAAGTTCCCCAGGTTATCTCTTTGTGAGACATTGTTTAAGGTTAGAAGCAATCTTGACACAAAATCATTGGCTGAAAATGGAACCTTCAAGAATATATAAAGGATGTGTGTTTGAATTCCCTTTTTTGGAACATATTATGGGTCTACCCTCCACCCAGGATGCAATCGTGGCAAATAACTGATTGGTGGTTTCAAATATTTTTTATTTTACAAGGTCTTGGCTCAGACCTCCTTCCAGTGGGGACTTTGGTGCATACTAAGAGTCTGAGTGATTCTGGTTGCTCTGGGTTTGCTTTTCACGGTAGTTGTTGCAATGGATTTATGGGGTGATGCTGGTCCTGTTCCTAGATGGTCATTTGCCAAAGAATCTGATTTGGGGTCGAAACATGACATTGTATGCGACATTCTGTCATATGATTCAAATGGTGATGGGGCATTGGTTTCTCTTTATCCATGCCGAACGAAGGCTAGGATCATGGGAGGGTTGAATGATTTGCCACCTGATGTGAATTCCATTGCAATTTTGGGTGCGACATATGTGGATGGTATGGGTTTTCCTGGTTTCAACATTGAAGACCCTGATTCGATCCTTTTTCATTAGCGCATTGTGCTTGATGACCTTTTTACAGTCATTGAACTTTGTTGTGGGATTGGTGTGGGAACATACGGATTGGAGGCAGCAGGATTCAAAATTGCAGTAGCAAATGATTGCAATGAAGCCATGCTCCGTGGCTATTCGTCGTTGCATCCGAACGTCCCGTTGGTTCTTGGCAATTTTGCTGATCCGTGTATAATCAAGCAGATCAATAGGATTCATGCCCGGTCAGCCCTGCTGATGTCCGGTTTTTCGTGTCAACCATATTCAGAAGGGGGTGCTAAACATGGTTATAATGACTCAAGATCAGGCAGTTTGCATAGTACATTGCAGGTGGCGTTTTTGTTGAGATGCCCAATCGTATTGCTGGAGTGCGTGCGATCAGCAAGCACCAATCGTCATGTTCGACAGGAACTCCAACAATTCAGGGATCAATGCCATTACCATGTCACTGAAATTGTACTTCGTCTTGATGATTGTTGGATATCAAAAAGAGAAAGATGGTATGCGGTACTTAGTGCCCCGATGATTGGTCCTGTTCCACTTTCCAAGATGCCGCTGTTTGGTTTTCCTACTATGGTCAAGCAAGTTGTCCCTAGAGGAATTGACATGAGCCATGATGATATGCAAAGGTTGATTCTTGGGGTTGAAGAGCATGAAAGGTGGAAGAAATTTTGCCCTGACATCAAATCAGCATTGATCCCATTGTCCGGCATTTGCCCGACGGCCTTACACAGCTGGGGGTCACAACTTACTGGCTGCCAGTGCGGATGCCGTGAAGTAGGTTTCAGCGACTCCACCCTTTCGTCACGAGGCATTTACGGCATCCTTTTTCCATGTGCATCTGAGATTGAATTGAGCAGTGGAATTGAACAAATGGTCCGACATCCTCACCCCACTGAGGTTGCATTGCTAACAGGAGTGCCAACACCAGAAGTGTGGTCCATTGACCTAAAATTGGCCCTTGCAGGGCTTGGACAGCAATGTGCTCCGTTCCATGTTGTTTGGTTGGCAGGTCAAATTCGGTCCTTTGTTGAACGGCTGCACTATGGAGGGTCAAAAGTTGACTGCAGTCGGTTGTTGGATGACATGAGAGATCAAATCCTCCTCAAGTCTCGTCAGATTTTTGGTAGGGAACTTCGTCAACAAAGTACTCCAAGTGATGACATTCCATGTCCTTCCCCTGCCAACATGATTGTGTCATGCCCTGTTCCTGTCCAATTTCATGATGGTGGACGTGACATGGTTACCATCTTTGATGTTGAGTCGAAAACCAAACTCCTTGTTCAGCTCCAACACCCTGCTATGACACTGGAACAACTAATTTGTGCTGAGCTTGTTATTCATGGTACTGATGAATACCCTGAAGTGTTCGATTGCCAATCTCAGGATGTCATTAGGATTCATGAATCAATTGGGGGAAGATGCATTCGTTTGGTGTGGAGATCAAATCCCTTCACGCAAGCTATCCCGCAAAGTCCTGCCAAAGCATTTGTTGAACAACCATGCACAGTTAGGAATGCACTTGTTGATGCCATTTCCCCGACAATCCCATATGAAGTTGATGTTGCCTGCCCAGAGGAGGAGGCATCTGATGATGCTGATGTGCAGATGGAATCTGACAACCAAATGGTACCCGTTGATGTGTATGACATTCAGGAGGTCTACACTGAGTGGGCTTTGGAAGGTAAGCATGATGATTCTGACATGCATCCAGAATGTGCGGATGGTGTTGGGGTCACCTGTGATCCTCCAAATGCCATTGTGCCTGTTGAGATGAATGACCCAGTTGTGGCATTGCAGAAAGATCAGCTTTGTACTTTGCTTAGGCCACCAGTAGGATCATTTGTGGTGTTGGAAACCCTCATGAAGCAAATGATTCGCACAGCAGATCGCCTCACGATCCTTGACACACAGGAAACCTTAATGGCTGATGATGAAATCCGATGGCATGTTAACCGAATCCTTGGCCTTAGTGGAAAAGAAGGGTGGGTTCAACTTGATCCCTTGTTGCTTGAAGAAGGTCTTCATCGTGACATTGACTTTCTCTTGGCTGATTTCATTCGTTCATGCCCGGTACGCCCAAAAGCATTTGTAGGAGCCATTCGTCATGCAGGCCATTGGATCCCGTTTGTGTGGCAGTGGAATGATGCTTCTGTCTCAATTTGGTCGTGGGATGTCTCCGCTAATCATCAAATGATTACTCCCATTCACAAAGCCATTGCCAGAGTACTGGGTGTGCCTAACTTCATCGTCAAAGTTGAAATGAGAAACTTCTCAAATGCAAATCTTTGTGGAATTTGTGCCATTCGGTTCATTGATTGCATGGTGCGTGGTAAGATGCTTCCGACGTGTGTTGAAGATGTCAAACACCTTCATGAATCCGGTCGTAACTTGTTCTTGCGAGCCCTTGTCCAACAAGATTTCACCATTCGTCCATGGACCTGGGGAGCTGGCCTTGATCCAAAAGCCTACAGTAGACTTCATGAATTGCTTGAACAGCATGGGGTGCCTAGAGCGAACATTGATGGTCGAATTGAACAAGCAACACAGGCTATAGGTGTGCATCAATTACAGCAAGCACTCGTCAGTTCGTCGCCTTGGAAGAACCTTAAAGCAATCGCGAACAACAGTAGGCCAAACTTTGTGTGGGTGCTTCCTGCTGAGCTCCAGGAAGTTCTGCAACGGAAAGCATCGCAAGGTCAAGTTGGCAAGTCAAAGAAAAGCAATCGTGATAATGGAAAGAAAGCAGTTCAACCTCCACCTGTGCTGGACCCCAGCAAAGTTTCGTTAGAACCAGGT
>DF244582.1:0-30478 GCA_000507305.1 Breviolum minutum Mf 1.05b.01 | reverse complement strand
CTTTTTGACTGCCTTCCCTTTAGGCTGTGCCTTTGCCTTTGGTTGCTTCTTGCTCTTTGGTGCCTTCTTCTCTGCCTCTGTCTTCTTCTTTGCTTTCAAAGCTTCAAAAGCAGCATTGTTCCAGTCATCCAGGCTTTGGCTCCTTTCACTGCCTTGGTCCACTGGCTTTGTCTGTTCTTTTGGTGCTTCAACTGGCAAAGCTGCACTAGCTTTTGGTGCTTCAACTGGCTTTGCTGCACTTGCTTCTGGGAGAGCTGGTGCTGGCAAGGGCAAAACAGGTACAGTTGAATCCACCTTCTGTTCTTGTGGCTTGTTCTGGCTTGTGCAAAGCTGAAAGTTGGACAATTCTTGTGTCCCTTGTTGGCCAGGGTTCTGAAACAAGGAAACTGACCTCNATGGTCTTTTACCATCCTTTGAACCCCAAGCCTCCAGCTACAAAACAGGTGCCATTCTTTAGCCCAGAGCTACTTTTTGCCATTGAGCTTGGCCCACTTGGCCCACTCCTCTCTGGAGCTAAACCTTTTTCCAGTAAAGCTTCCATTGTGGCATGTGCTGCATCCATTGGGGTTGCCCCTGCAACGGATGCACCCAAAGGTGGTGAGCTTCTTAAGCTTAGTATTGCCAGTACTCTTCTGGGATTGCTTTTTGACTGCCTTCCCTTTAGGCTGTGCCTTTGCCTTTGGTTGCTTCTTGCTCTTTGGTGCCTTCTTCTCTGCCTCTGTCTTCTTCTTTGCTTTCAAAGCTTCAAAAGCAGCATTGTTCCAGTCATCCAGGCTTTGGCTCCTTTCACTGCCTTGGTCCACTGGCTTTGTCTGTTCTTTTGGTGCTTCAACTGGCAAAGCTGCACTAGCTTTTGGTGCTTCAACTGGCTTTGCTGCACTTGCTTCTGGGAGAGCTGGTGCTGGCAAGGGCAAAACAGGTACAGTTGAATCCACCTTCTGTTCTTGTGGCTTGTTCTGGCTTGTGCAAAGCTGAAAGTTGGACAATTCTTGTGTCCCTTGTTGGCCAGGGTTCTGAAACAAGGAAACTGACCTCATCATCCACTCAACAAATTGCATTGCACCAGCAGTAGGCCCAGATGGCACCATGTGTCCACTTGAAACAGGTGGACTGCTTGCACTGGGTGTACTGGAAGCAGCAGGGACACAGTCAGGCTTTGTCTTGAGCAAAGCACTGGTAGAGCGCACTGGCACATGGTGAGCTATCAAAAGAGCAAGTCCTGGAACATCCTTTGTTTCAGGCAAATCATCTTTGTAGACAATCTTGACCACTTCTTCTCCCAACTCTGCAGGAGTTGCTGGGTATTTCAACAAGGAAGGCACCCCAGGAGTAGGTTTGACATCACAGGAGGCAAAGGCTTGGAGCGCATGTTGGCTCAACTGGTAGATGCATGGGTAACTTGGCATCTTGTTGGTTCTATCCATCTCCATTTGCACCAAGAGTGCTGTAATCACCTTCTTTGAACTTTCCTTCAAACTTTGGACATTGAGCTTTTTCAACCTCATGGCAATTGTAGAAGCACCAGCCCACATGCTTTGTGTGGAAATTGCTTCCCAATCTTTCTTGGAAGGGAAATTGCACACATGGTCAATGGCCTGGGGCTGCATGGTTGTCTTTGCAGCCATTTCCACTCCTGCAGTGGCCACTGTATCCAAAGCATTATTCAAAGTGGACTTGCAGTCCTCAGGCAAAGTGCTGCCTTGAACAGCTTCATACAAGACCACAAGTTCTTGAGCATTGTTGGTCCTCAGGCCCTGGATCTTGTGAACCAAAGACTTGGCCAAAGGCTGCAAGAGTGCAGCTTCCTGGCCTCTGGCCTTCACCAAGACCTCTGCAGCCTTGAGCTCTTGCACAATGCTTTGTGCAGCCCACATTAGCCTGTAGTGGTATACTAATGCAAAAACAAATCTCTCCACCAACAGAGCCTTTGAATGGCTATGGATGATTTTCACAAGCCCTGTGCCAGGCTCAAGAATGCATTGCAAGCACAACAGCGGGATTTAGTGCTTTAGCCTGGAAAGACTACAAGCCAATCAATGAGCCTACCAATAGGCTATGCAAAATCTGCATGAGCCTACATTCAGGCTATTCAAAGGTTTACTGTTGAAGCCTGTCAAAGGCTACCCTTTTGAAATGATCTTTGGAAATCTAATGTTGAAGCCTTTGCTAGGCTACCCTTTTGAAATGAGCTTGCAAAAGCTAATGTTGAAGCCTTTCAAAGGCTACCCTTTGGAAATGAGCTTTCAAAAGCTAATGTTGAAGCCTTTCAAAGGCTACTCTTTTGAAATGAGCTTTCAAAAGCAAATGAACTGACAGCAGCCTGGGTCGTACAAAAACACTTGACATTTTTTTGAGCTCCAAGGCCTGCATCTGGGCTGGTTCAGTGTGTATATACAACACTGTGAGCTTCTCATAGCTCAGGCAAACCTAGGGGAAAACATCATATTCACCATGTCCACCTTGGCCTTCTTGTTAATCAGTGGCTCACCAATAAAGTGGGACAAGAAGCGCAGAGGTCTCCTTGGACAAACTTCTCATCTTGAACAATCAACATTGTTGCCAAACATAAGGAAATGAAAGCAATATGCAGAATCAATGTTTCAAAAAAAGTATTCACCATAATCCAAGGTTCCATTCTTTCCAGCCTGACACATATGTAGACACTCGCCATATATCTCCATGTGGATCATCAGGGTCTCTGCACCATTCAGTCTTGATGATATCAGGGTCATGTGGACCCATTGGTTGCCTCAAAGTCATTTTTTGTCTGATCAATTTGTTTAAACTAGTACCATAAACAGAAAATAAAAAGTATTTTCCATTCAAAAACAAGATACATATATTTCCATCCACTTCCAAAAATCACCACAAAGTACCATTCATCATTGCCATAGTAGGAGTGTGTGGTCCACAATCAGGTCAGTAATCTCTGAACCATCAAAAGCCTCATAGGTATCTTTCCACATGGCTTGAAACATAAAGACGATATGAATTTGAGCATCAGATGCTTCAATAATACATGTTTTCAATTCAGAAAACTAAAGTTCAAATCGGAAATTGGAAATTTCAATTCAGAAAACTGAATTCAAATTTAGTGGTTGGAAATTTCAATTCAGAAAACTAAATTCAAATTCAAAGATTGGAAATTTCAATTCAGAAAACTGAATTCAAAATTATATATTGGAAATTTCAATTCAGAAAACTGAATTCAAATTGAATATATGTTTTTTCCTAATTTGAAAATGAGCCATAACATGGCTAAATAATTTGCAAGCAATTGAAATAATGAGCCTTCATAGGCTATGCAAATGAGCCTTCACAGGCTATGCAAATGAGCCTTCACAGGCTATGCAAATCAGCCTTAATAGGCTATACAAATGATCTTGGTCAAAAGAGATAATGAAAAACTT
Source organism: Breviolum minutum Mf 1.05b.01 (assembly GCA_000507305.1). Lineage (NCBI taxonomy): Eukaryota > Dinophyceae > Suessiales > Symbiodiniaceae > Breviolum > Breviolum minutum. The sequence goes on along the minus strand of DF244582.1, from coordinate 27,068 downwards.
CAGCCTTACCAGGCTACTGAATCATCCAAGCAAACCACAACAGCTCAAACAGACACTCTTTTTTTCCTTTTCTTCACATCATCCATCACCAACTCCATATTTTGGGTCAAAGCCCCTGAGGATCATGACATGGTTGTGAATTTCCACTTGTTTCTCAATGGACTTGTGGTCGGCGTACTTGAAAGCCAACCTGGATGCAAGCTCCACATCACCCCTCAGGTGTGCCCCAACAAGGGGAATCATTCGATTCAACCATCCGTTCATCCTGTAGGGTTTCTCCTTGGAGGCATCATCCCTGAAGTAATCCGTACTGTAGCTACCTGCATTGCATCTTTCCTTCAACTGCCTCCAGTCTCTGGGTGCCTTGGGTGGAGGTGCATCCACAACATCATCCTCTGCAGGCTCCACCTCACCAGCCAGTTGATATCCCACCTTGCCCAACAGGTACTGGAAAAGGTTGTGATCCAAGTCACTCCAGCTTGTAAAGGGCTTGGCCAGCAATACCATCAGATCTGACTGCCATTGTGGAACTTTGACCTTGGAAAACTTTTGATTGGTGGCGACCAAAGAGTCAGCAATGCCAAATGAGACATGAAAAAACCACCACAAAAAAGAAGCCTATCCAGGCTATTGTACATCAGCCCATGCAGGCTACACATAATATGACCAATTCTAAACACATTGACTAGTCACCATTGGATCTGGAAACCAATGATCCACCAGGGCTTCAAAATCCTCTGCCTCCACAACATTGGCCTTGGAGTCCATGGAGCTGCCAGCAGCTTCTTCTGGGACAGCTTGTTCTTCATCATTCAGTTCAGTAAGCATTTTGGTAAACTCACCTTCTGCAGTTGCTTCGCCATCCTGAGCTTCATACTCTGGAGCTTCCACTTCTTCTGGTCGTGCTTCTGCTTCAGGTTCTTCCCACACAGCTTCTGTTGCCTGTGATGTTGGAAAGCACAAAAAATCATATGATGTGAATGGATTTTCAAAAAAAAACAACATTGGGTCAAGATACATCTCCAACAGGCTCTTGTGGTCCTTCTGCAGGGTACCATGGCTGCTCTGCAGAGTCATGCCAGTTGTACCAATCCCATGAGCTCCAGTTGTTCCAACCATACCAAGGGCTCTGGTATGAAGACCAGTCATTGGCCTCCCAGGACTGATAGTAGTTTTCATCATCCACCCATGGTCCCACCCAGGGCCATCCTTTGACCCCCACTGTCTTTTCATGGTCAAGACATTTGAGCCTTACAGAGGCTGTCCACTGTCAACGATCAAAAAATGACGATCTCAACATGTCTCTTGAAACCTTGGAAAAAAAAGAACAGAGTACACAAGCCTGCACAGGCTACTTCCAACTGAGCCTGCCAAGGCTACTCTTACATGAGCCTGTTAAGGCTACTCAACCATGAGCTTTTCTAAGCTAGTACACAGAAGCCTGCGGAGGCTACTAGCACATGAGCCTAAAATAGGCTATGCTAACATGAGCCTGTAAAAGGCTATAAAAGAAAGCAACACCAACAAAAACACAGAAGCTGCTGGTTCAAGGTTTGTGGTAAATACAAGGTTTGAGCCTGTTAGAGGCTAATGATGTTTTACACATTGAGCTCAGGCAAGCTTCTCTTGTTTTACAACATCCACCAATGCTTGCAAGTAAATCCTTGTTCCTGCACCTAGTCTTTCTCAGAGCCTTGGTCTTCACTCAGTTCTTCATCTCCTTGCTTCTGCTTCTTACAATACTGGCCACTTTTGGCATACTTTCTTTTGGAAGAAGCAAAAATTTCATGGCAACCTTCTTGCAGGAACTCAAACACAGGGGTCAATTGACTTTGCTCCAAAGCAATGAGCACATCTTTCTCTTTGCCTGATTTTGGTGTCAATGCTTTGACCAATGCACCATTCACAGTGAAGTTGAATTCCTTAGGCAAATTGGCCAACAACTTCTTGCCAACTGTCTTTTTGTTTTGCTGGTCCTCTTCAGAAGGCCCTTCAAACATTGTTGGTTCTCCTTCAGCATGTGCTGCCATCAACTTTTGCAGCTGTTCCTCATGTATGTCTTTGAGCTTTTGGAACTGTGGGCTATTGGCCAATGTTGCATTCTTGGCACCTTTGAAGTCTGGCAAGTGACCTGCAACCAGCCTGGCCAACACAGGGCTGGACCCCCTGAGTTTCAAGTATTGCAAACCATTGTCATCTTTGCATAGGAGAGAGTCAGGAATGGTGCAATCAGGCCCTCCTTTGAAAGAAATCACAACCTTCTGTGAAATCTGGGCCATGGTGCTTGAACAAGTTTCAGCAAGCTTGAGCAAGACAACAACCATACATGCAAAGGCTTCCAAAAGCTGTATTGTCTTGGAATGCATGAGCCTGACAAGGCTAAGAAAAGAAATGTAGCTTTGTCAAGCTAGGCTGGACAGCATGGCACAAGTATGACAATTTTGAACAGCAGCTGACTGGTGGTGGTCTTTTTTCAAGGTTGCTCTACAGATGTTGCTACTCCACCTTTGCTAGGTCTTTGCCTTTTTCTTTGGCTTGGACACTTCCAACAAAATCTCCTGGCCTGCTTCCACTGCCCTCTTGTTGCGATAGCAAGGGATGACACACTTTGGATCTTCAAATTTGATGCTTGTTCTCTCCATGTTTGCCTTGTCATTCTCTAGCACTGCTTCTTTGACCATGAAAAAAGGCACAAAGAGCCCACCAGGCTTCTTGAAGTCAGCTTTGCTGGAGGTGACAATGAAGGTGGCCTTGGATCCAGGGACAGCCACAACACAGTGACCTGCTGTGACTTTTGCAGCAGGAATGGCTTGCACAGTGCCAATGGGGACCAGGATCAACTCTTGCTTCTTGAAAGCAGCCTTTGCAAAGAGTTGGCCAGTGTTTGCAACACAAAGGTCTGGCTCTGCATGCCTTGCTGTGGGACATGGCTATAGGTGCCAGTGTGCACCATTAGGAAAAAGTTTGGTTATAAGCAGAAAACAACAAAAAATTGTAATCAATGACAAGAAACTCAAAATAACACTTGTAGATGGCTGATTGGGCAGTAAGCCTCTCTTGCTCCAATTTCAATGCATCTGACTTGCTGGGCAGAAGCTTGTCAGAGACAGCTTTGTCAACCAGCTGGGAGCATTTCTTTCCCACCCCATACCTTCCATTCCTTCAGAACTTCATGTGGAACTTGGATCACTTCTGGAGGGCCAAAGAAAGGAGTATGTTTCAAAGCTGCACTTTCAGCAGACATCTTTTCAAACTCAAAGACTTTGGTGGGCTCCTTCTTGTGGACATACAACTTATTCAGCTGCATGTGCTTGTGGTTCTCAAAGGCCAAATAGACAGGATCACTTGTGTCCTGGATGGCAAAAGAATTATTTTAGGACAATCTGGCAAGAAAGGAATTTTTTGGAAACAAGATATGAAAAGGTGCACAAAGGTTTTGCCAGGCTCCTGCAAAGCAACAGGCTTTACTTCTTTTTCTGCTTTGGATCCACTGGAGCTTGGTGCAGTGCCCAAAGCACCTGTGGTGCTCACATTTTGCCATTCCACACCAAACTTGTTGTTGATTTCTTCCAGGTTTTGGAATGTAACTTTTTCCTGCCCTTTGCCTTCCTTTCCAAGCAAATGCAGAATGACTCTTGTCATGAGCCTGCCAATCACCAAGGCTTTCTTTTCTTCAGGTACTGAATCTGAATGCTGTGCCAAGGCAAAAGCAGATGCCATCATTGCTTCAGCTTTGTCAAGCTCCTTGTTGCCCTTGAGTTTGTCACAATCTCCTTTCACCAAGAGCCTTGCATAGCCATGGCTTTGCTGCGACTTGGGGCATGTCAGCTGGCATGAAAGCATTGCAGTTCTGACAAAAGGAAAGGTTGTACTTTTGGATTTGCAATCCATGGCCACAACTGCCTGCATAAAGTCTTCCCCTATGGAGACAGTGCCTCCAAATTGTGAGCCTCAGCAGCAAGCATTGGGCAGTACAAATAAAAAGGCAACAAAATTTTGGTTTTGGAAATGCCAAGGAACTGATCTTTTGAAGGAGCTTCACCATGCAGAAGTCTTCCCCTCCACCAAACTTGGCTGCCCATGCTGCAATCACTTGAACATATTCTGCACAAGATGGCATGGCTTCTTTGGTGTAGGTGATTGCTGTCTCCAATGATTTTGTCTTTGCAAACCAGTAGGCAACAGACATGGCCTGCTCCATCTCAGATGGCTTACTGGCTATCTGCTGGGCTGTGTTCAGGACAGCTTGGGCAAAGCCAGGAAACCATTCACAAGCTTCCTCTACATCTGCACTGATGACACCCCAAGTCCACCCTTCCTTGACTAAGGAAGCAAATACATCATCATTGTATGTGGAAAGCAGTGCATCTAAAGACAGTGAACCATGGTTCACTTTGGAGAGCTCCTCATGCTCAGTGACACAAACTCCCACATGCACAGCCTTCATGAATTGTGCCACATGTGAAGAGGAGATGGACAAATATCTCTCACTCCTTTGTACTGGTGCCAATTTTGATGCTGCTGCATCAACTAGGGCTTGATTTGCATCATACTGTGAAGCCCTGGCAGCTGCACTTTTGGCTACCTCTATGCAAAGGCTCTGAGACAGTTTTTCCACTGAGCATCCTACTCCTAAAATCATGAAACCTTTCTGGTGACAGTCATAGGCATTTATCATCTGCCCACATCTATTTGCTGGGTGCACCAGCAGGTGTGCTGGTGCAATTTTCTGTCTCCAGAAAAGCCCTGCACCTTCTAAAAGCTTCAACATTTTGTCACACTTGGTGCTCACCCCCATACTGGTGTCATCTTTCAAAGCCAGGAGGCTTTTTTCACTTCTTCATTCATGGCTTGCAAGGCAAAATGCCAAGACTGCTTTTGCACCCAATTTTTTCAAGAAAAGTGTGAGCAAGTTGGCATGTTTGTGTTTGTCCTGTGCATGTGTTGTTGTGTGCATTCCTATAGCTGCAAGTTTTCACACAAACTGCTTCCAGCTGAAGAGCCATGCATGGTCTTGAAGATATACCAGTGTCATGCACTACAAGAAGCAAAGCCTTGCAAGGCTAGACACAGAGAGCATGAGCCCAAAGGGGCTATGTAAACATGAGCCCAAAATGGGCTATGTAAACATGAGCCCAAAATGGGCTACAAGGCTGTACACACACACATGCACACAGGATCATGAGCCCAAAGGGGCTATAGGCAACCATGCAAAGGTATGAACATGAGCCCAAGATGGGCTACAAGAACAGCAAGAATTGGACAGCTCACATGATTGTTGCAGTGACATGTGCTTGAAAATTCTAACTGGTTTGTCAAGTTTCAAGCTTTGCTCACATGGTGAACAAGGGTCTATTTTCAATGGTTTTTCAATGGCTAAAGGTTAAGTGTTTTACGCCTAACTATATGCTAACTGTGCTAAGGTTTTAAGTTCTTTAACATAATTAGCTAATTTTTAGCTAAGGAACTTAAAAGGATAAAGAGGATAGCAGAATTATAAAGCTTTACTATTAATGTAGCAAGGCTTTACCAATACATTACCAATGCTTTCATTAATGTGATAAAGGTGTTAACCCCCTAGCAAAGCCACAGCCCATCCAAGCATGCCCCTTCCGGCACTTAGGCCGATCGACTGAACCGCAGACGCTGAAGGTGCTGGCTTCCACACCACCGCCGGTAAAAAACTGCGTTCTCTAACCGCCTTCAACGCTGCGTATGCACGCACCACTCCCTGGCCCTTCTCGTTACGCGCAGCACGCGTAGTGCACGTATCACCCACCATTTTATCAAACACTCGATCCCCGGACGTCCCCGGTGGCAACTTTTTCCGAAGACTGGACCTTGCCGCCGTATACTCCTGAAACGTCGGCCTCTTCGGGTCTGTCCTGGCCAGAGATTCTCGGAGAAGTTTCCAGTGAGCTACATACGTCACCAACTTTTTAACTTCCTTATCTCTCTTCATGATCTTCTTACGAACCACCTTAGAGCGGCTCTGAGGACCACCACGACGCGTGACACCCTTCTTCACACGTCTGGCCGCGTCCCTATAGAGACCGCAGGTCCAGAAGATCTTGCCACCGCGTCAGCTTCGACCGCAGGTGAGACCGTTTCCGCAGCACTCCTTCAGCCGCTACTTCTTCCGGACTCACCATCACTCCAGCAGCCCTCGCCAACGCTGCCTCACTCTTGACCGATCGTGCAGTAAATCCTGATGCAGCTGCCGCCGCGTCACGAGTGACAGCAGGACGGATCGACAACATCCAAGCTGTCCTCCTCATCGTCCGTGTCCCCCGTAGGCAATGCACCTCCCTCGACGTCCGCTTCATCGGCCACATCGACTTCAGCATCGACCTCAACCAACTTCAAGGTCGTGCCATTGTGCACTGCGTCTTCACCACGGTTGGCTCCATCATAGTCCCAGGCGAAAATCTCCAACAGATATTCGGGAGCAACTGCACCAGTGAGGAAAACGTTTTCACTACCGCGGTACAGGACTATACCCGCGTTCCTCAACGTTCCCACCTTCGTCGTAACCAAGTGGAACTGGAACGCAATCCAGGCTGCGCCCCACCATGAGCGTGTTCTATCCAATGAATGACCCTGCCGCAAAGCCTATAGATCGACCTCACCTCGCCAGGCATGTGACGAATGGCCCTGAACACAGCGAATACGGCTTCTATCGCTTCTAACTTCAAAACGAGGCTTCCGAGACCTGGCGCTAGTCAGCAGCACTAAGGGTCCAACTCTCGTCCACATAAAACAACCAGGCCGAGTCACTCACATTAACCCAGCCCGCGCTATCTATGTAGCCGCAGTGGCGATGCCTTCCATGGCGGTAAGCACCTGTCATCACGTGCGCCATCTCACCAACGTCATGGCGGTAATCTTTTCTCCCTTTTCCTTTTCCACCACCCATGTCCGCGGCTTTCTTGCAGCCCGCGGGACAGCAAGGAGAAACACGTAGATCTAGCTTAGACCTTTGCACACTGCTGGAACCAAACGGCAGCGGCGGTATAAACCAATCCCTTTCCATCCTTTGCTGAACCCCGGAACCAAAACTGCAAAAAACGAACCTATCAAAATCCATGTCAAAAACCGTGGACATGTCATGAAAATCATGAAAGAGGAGGCTAGAAAATCCTACCGGAGAACTACGAAAACCTAATCCTACAAAACTCTCACACCAAACAGCCCAAGAGGTGAAAACATGACGCACAACCCTAGGAAATCTAAACTGATTTCCGGCGAGCGTCCTACGCACCGCACACGTCTTACGCTTCGCACCCGTCCCCGCGAGCACACGCTGCCCCGCGCAAGGCTTCCCCGCGAGCACACCTAGCCCCGCGTGGACCCAAAGCGACCCTAAAACTCCGTTAGGGGGGGACCCCAAAAACTCCAGTTGGGTGGTTGTGATCACTAACAGTCTCATCATGTTTTCCCCTAATCTTCTTAACACCTTGAGGGGTAACTCCTAAAGCCTCAAGTGCCGAGGCTGCATCTTGGCCAGCTGACACGGGCGCTTTCTGACAAGCCGCGCGGATCTCTTGATCGGCTTCCGCATCGGTCAGGAAACTTCCCATCCACAACTCGACCGCGGTTCTCACCGTGAGATCATCAACGTATACGCTACCCATTCCTCCGCGTATTTCAGCTTCCGACCACGTCCCGGACTATAAGCCCTGTCCACCACACAGCATGCAAAAGTCATCAGGACCATTGACGGGTCCGAACGTCAGACACACCGGAAGGAATTTTCCCGATCGCGCAACAATCGCCAGCACTTCCATAGCCCGCCTCGTGTTGGCTATTTGATTAAGTCCGGTCACAGCATCCACAAAGGAATACCAGACCGATTCAGCGGCGGTGGCTAGCACATCAGTAGCCTTCCTACAATAGTACGTACTCCGACGCACCCGCGGTAATCTACCACTAGCCTCCTCTTACGGCTCTTCTTGTGAGCAGGAGCCTCTTTAGTTGGAAAGGGCGGGCTCCCCCACGCCGAAGAGCCGCGGACTTCTTCCTCCAATTTCTCATCTATACCCAAGCTGCCAGCACACAATCATGCAAAACATCATTGTGAACCGTAGTACGCGGACTCCCTTCAAGCCAAAACCCACCTGACTTGCGGTAGAGCACCTCTCTACACGCGAGGATGTCCTGCTCAGACATACCTGGTCTCTTCTCCGAAGCATCCTTTCCAAACTCCACAACTTGGTTCCTATAGTCAGAGCTTCGACGTGGATCTTCCTTCACAGATTGACCTGACAGTCGATAATCACCTCATCCCATTGTTTTGACTCGGCTCTGGACCTCCAGAGTGCTTCCATCCTCTTGGATCTGACTTCACGGTCTAAACGCTCTCGCTCTTCGTGCGAAAGATCCTCGTTAGACTTCACGTCCACCAGCGGTTCTACTTTGGGTTCTCGCGGAACTTAGCGGGTTATAAATCATTTCATAACCGAAGTTATAATTGGCTAACATAAGTTCTAACCGGTTAAGTGTCAAGCTAAGTGAACTTAGCAAAACAGGCAAGTTAGTGGGGGAGTTAGCAACTTATAAGTCTTAGCAACTTACAACTTAGGATGAAGTTAGCTAGAAGTTAGCAAAGTTAGCTTTTTTTTGTTTTTCAAAGACATTTTGAAGGAAGTGATGCATAAAAGGCATGAATTCTGCATGTTTTTTGTTTGATTGATAAACCATATATTTATTCGTAGCCGTTTTGACTTTGGATTCCTTTTTTGTAGGTTCCCATGTCCACAGCAGTGGAGAAGCAACTTCGAGCGGCGCAGAAATATTTGACACTAGTCAAAACATTGCCCGTGTTCGAGGGTGTTCGAGAGCAGCAGCTGCAGGACATCAAGGAAAAGTTGGAACAGGTTTCTCTGAATGTCGACCAAGCTGCGCGCTTGGTGGATTTGCTGGATGAGACTGTTTGGGGGTCAAGCTTAGATGAACTGAAAGCTGCAATGACACCACGGGCAGATCCGGCGGCGGACAACATTCGCAAGCAGCCGCAAGACTACACTTGGTTTCTTCACTACATCACACCTTCCATGTGGAAAGGCATGGAAAGTTTGGAGGGGCTTCATGTATTGGAGAAGCTTTGTCAGCACGCTGCGTTGCTTGGCTTGAAGAATCCGACAGAACAATCAGTGGCGACGCTCTTGACGTTAGCTTTTGATACCCATGGGCTGCTTTTGGATTCTGAGAAGTGGACCTTGATGCAGCAGCACAAGGATTACATCAAAAAGCAATTGGGCAAATATGGCAAATGCACTTTGCATTTGCGTCAATTGCCGGCAAATCCAGAAGAATTACCCCAGGGGAGTCTCCGGTGCGACCGGAGGCCGCAGGGAGGTGGTTTCAGATTGCCAAGTCGTGGCCTTTGCGCAAGACACACCACGCGGCCGCCGCCTCTGTGCCCGCGTTGCCAGACGCAGGCCATGCTGTCGGAGCAAATTTTGCACAAATGGGTCAAATGATGGCGGCAGCGGCTGGAATGTGGCAAATGAGTTTGGGTGGGAACCCACGCGGTAACGCCCAGCCAAGCTCTGCCCTGCAGTTGGGAGTCCGAGGACACCAGCATGCGGCCAGCCAAGCAACACCGTTGGCGTTGATGGACCGAGCACATGCGTCCTGCGCGGACGAGAAGGCTGAGTTGCCTTTGGAATCCAAGAAGGAGGAGCAGAAGGAGGAGCAGAAGGAGGAGCAAAAGAAAGAATGCGGTGCTGAAGCGGTGGCATCCACACTGAATGCATTGCAAGCCGCCACGGCTCCGACCAAGGATTCGGGAAGCAAGGCTTTCAAGAGGCCATCGGCATGCCCGAGCAAGGTCATGAAGCGACCTGGAGCGCAGCTGAAGCGACCGATGTGAAAAAGAGCAATGGAGGGCCTTCAGATGCGCAAGCACTGGAGGACAGCAGAAGCCAGAAGCGTGCACGCTTGATGGACATCATACCTTCGGAGCTCAAGGATCAGTGGCGCAAAGGTTGTGCCAAGTGTCGTTTTAGGGCGTTCTGCACGGTGAGTTGTTGGAAAGCTCGTGGCTATGAGTTGCCTGAGTAGTTTTGTTTCAGAAGATATACATATACAGGCGCATTTTGAAGTTGATGCGACCAACGGTTTGAAGAGAAAAAAGGAGCGCTCCGACGGGACTTTCGGGTCGTTCGTGCTTGTGCAGCTGCAAAAGAAAAATGTTGGACATGTTGGTTTGTTTCCTGCAGCTGTTTGGCTAACAGGTTTCGGCGTTGTCGAATGTTGGCGAGAGCTCTTGACTGGTCGCACAAGGCCGGGTTGATTTGTTTGCAGTATACATGTGGTCATATACGAATATTGCAGAATTTTACTATAGTCCATCTGCGGGATGAAGGGCATGTTATCTGCGGGATAATATGTTCGTTTCCAATGCATCTGCGGGATGCTGCATATATAGTTTCTGCGGGATGCATCTGCGGGATGCTTTTTTTCTGTTTTGTTCCCAGTCTTTTGATCCCTCTCTTTTTCACTGCTGCATGCCAGGTCATCGAGAAGTACCTCGACAGCGTCTTCGACAGAATGCCGTGTGGAAAACCCCCGGCGCCGTCAAGTTCTGCGTCGTCAGACTCTGACTTCGAAGAGGTGGTAGTGGAGCCGGAGCCGGAGGGGAAGGCGGAGACGGACCGGGCGCCTGCGAGGCGGATCCCCGGAACCACGGCCAAGGCAAAGCCGGCCACGCCCGCGAAGGCGGCGACACCCTCGTCGTCGACGGAAGAGGAGGAGGAGCCTGCAATTCCGGGTTGCCGGAGCCTGCGGGGCCAGACCGGCGGGAGCGACGACCCATCTCGCCGGAGCGTCCTCCTTCGACGGTGTCTACAGGGGCAAGGGAAGATCACTTGCCCTCACTGCTGCGCACGCGTTTCCAGAACGAGTGAATCCAGCATGGATCAGCACCAATTCTGGAACACTGCGTGCCTGGCATGGCAAGTGTATAGCCAAGGCAATGTCATTTGGGCACGCGCGCAAGAGGATGCGGAACGCATAAAGAGATTCCGCGAAGTGACGCACCCGGACGACATGGAGAACGCTATAGCCTCTGGACCGGCAGGTTCGGCAGGTTCCAAGGGGAGCCCCTTGCCAGTGGCTGTGCCCTTGCCAGCGGACGTGCGGACCGAGGGCAGGACTCGCCGCCGCAAGGAGGACAAACCCAAGCGCCACGTGGAGGACACGCCCAAGCACGACAAGGCGAAGGAGAAGGAGAAGAAAGGGCGCAAGAAGAAGGCGGAGCGCAACAAAAAGACGGGGAAGCGCGTCTCCCCGTCGCCGGAAGTGGCACGACCCAAAGGACCACACAAGCGGCCGCCTTCGGACGACAGTTCCGAGGGGCACAGCGACAAGCAGCCCAAGATTATTGCGCAGGAAGGGCGTCACCTGGTGATCCGCCTGCCAAGGTCCCGCTGAGTCGTTGCTGCTGCATTGGTGCCATGGAAAGATGTGACAAAGCATTGTCTGGCTGAGGGCCGTGATCACTTTTCATGCGCACCATTGCACTTGCGGGCTGCGGGCCAGCACTTGACGGAAGGGCGGCGAAATTCGCGGAATTTTTTTTTCGCGCAACGTGTGCATCCCAAGAACTATATTATAAAAGAAAAACCCCGTAAGAGAAGAACGCAGGCACGTCTCAAAGAGAAATTGTTTCTTTGTTTCAAGAATATAGTTCTTGGCGCACGCCGGTACAGCCACGCACAACGACAGTTCCCGACGGAAGTATCCGGGAAGAACGAAGCCAAAAAAATGCCCTGGTGAAAAGTCCGTTTTCTGCATGCTCTTTTCCCGCAGCCGTTTTCAAGCCTTTCCGCAGCAGTTTCAGGTCTCAAATTCCAAGTTGGCTCTGCTGAGTGCAGTGCATTGCTTCAGCCAGATGCCAAAAGGAAATGGCAAAGACAGTTTCCGTGTGTCTCTGTCCAGTTCGTCTGAATCGGAATCCCCAGAACCACGAGCTGCAGAGCCAGGTCCGAATGCTTCGGACTTGGGACCTTCAAGCTCCAGTGAGGAGCTGCACGTGGCGGTCCCTGAGCGGGGTCGCCGAAGGCGGTCTCCGGTCGGAGAAAGCAAGGGCGTGGAAGAAAGCAAGGGCAGCGGCAAGAAAGGAAAAAGCAAGACCAACCAATGTCGGTACTGCCAGAAGCGCCTTGGGGCCCACGAGTCATCCAGGGAGCAGCACGAGTGGACGAACGAGATGTGTCTGCGCTGGCAACTATGGTACCGTGGCTATAGCTGGGAGGAAGCAGAACGCCGAGCTGGTGCTTTGAAGGAGCAGCGCACATCTGGAGTGGGCGAAAACCCTTCTCAAGAAGAACGCCGGGGAAAGCAGAGGCACAAGCAGGAAAGGAAGGACAAGAAAGAAAAGGAGAAGAAGAAAGCCAAGAGGCCTCCTGTGGATCCGTCTCCTGACCCTGTGCGCAGGAGGAGGCGACCGCGGAGCAGCTCAGAGGATTCGGGCGAGGGGCCACGGAAACCACGGGAGGGACAGCGTGAAAACGGGCGCCGCGCACCTTGGTCATCAACTTGCCTCGGTATGCGTGAAGACCATGACTGCATGAAGGTTGAAAAGGAATTGGGGCACATGCCGCTGGGACGTGGAGCATAGGAAAAAACGTTGTTGCATTTAAACGTTGTGCCTGCATGTGCATGTCTACAAATTGTTTTTGTTGTCGCAGCTGTTCAGAGGTTCAAGCAATTCGCCAACATACACCTGCGTGGTGGGATGTCGGCAGATTTTTCCATTTCTCACGAAGCTTTAGATGCTTTTGCGGAAGCATGGGCACAAGCTGCCAGACATATGCAGGCTGCAGAAGTTGTGGATGACTTGGAAGATGCACAGGAGAACTTGCGAAATTCTCTGTGCTTTGCAGCTTTTTTTGTTGCTCTCCAAGATGAAGAGCACAATTGCAGGTTGCTCTATCGCTTGCGGGCCTTGTTGAACTGCGTGTTCTTAAGACCGCATGGTGATAGACGACGTGCAGATTTGCTACGTGATCCGCAGAAGGTTGGTTTTGCACGATTGGCTGTGTATATGCCGGCTTTGACGGACAATTGGCAAACAGTTTTGTCTCGAGCAGCAGTGCATGTGGCAGAAATCCAATCTGCTCGTCGTGTGCTTGCATACTTGGGGCATGCTTTGCGCGAATTTCCTGCGAGGAATCGTGAACTATGTTGGACATCTACGGCCTGTCGTTTGCTTTTGAGAGCTGAAAGAGCATTGCGTCAGGAAGTTTCACCGAGTAATGGTCACTGCAGTTTTGTCGCAGACTGAGGGAAAAAATAAATGGCTTGGACGTTTTTTCGTTCGTATACCATGTGCATGCATGCATGTCCGTATATTAGAGCTGTTCTGGCTTAAGAATTGGGGCAGGGGTCGTCGCTTCTGTTGTGGGCAGGAAGGCAGCAGGTCAATTCGCGACACCTTTTGGCTGACGCGGTCTTGGACGACATTCTTATGAGCCGAAGCGGCGGGATGCCCAAAGGGTGGCTATTTTTGTGCAGGAAAACATTTTGAAGGAAGAACTCAACCACAGTATACTTGGCGTTTTTTTGCTTGGGAGATGATGACAGCCAATCGTGAGGAGGCCTTAAGGCAAGAAAGAAAAGAAACAGAAAACAGCAAAGCCAGTGTGAGCCATGGCTGCAGTGAAGTCTGGAGGTGATCCGGGAGCGTGCATGTCTGTATACATATAAATATTGGTTTCACATATTTTCGTGGCGCGCGTTCGCAGCAATTTTGTTCACAAAGCCTCCTGTGTACAGCTAGCTTGGAGCATGCAGTGCCCGGGCTGCAGAAACGTGCGATTCTCCCGTCATTGGACCCCGGCGCAGTGGGACGCCGAGGATCCCTATATTCACGGGCGACAGTATTGCACGATCTGCGACCCGGAGTGGACCGGATCGACGTACGCAGAAGCCTGCGAGCATGTGGAAGCGGTTCGATGTCTCCTTCAGCTATTTCATACACATCACTGCGAGCATCATTTCACGGCATTTCTGAATGCGTGGAAAGACAAAGTGATGTGTGAGCCGAAAGTTTATCGTCCGTTACACTGGGCAGGCAAAATTATCCTGCGTCCGGGTGGAGGATGGGAGGACGCTGCTGCGATTCCTATGTCCCGCTTTCATCCAGGCAAATTGGCACGTCATCAAAGCTGTTCGACTGGGGAACATCCTTGAGTCCATTCTTGGCTACTTTCAGCTTCGAGCAGGAGCGCTTTCAATTAACGCCAAAGGCTTCCAGGCTTACATCTATACGATCATCCGCTGCGTGCGGAAATTGGCGCCTGTCTTGACGAACACTGCAGAAGCAGAAGATCGTATATGGAGGTTTCAAGACTTGGAGGCCTTGGTACATAGCCGGCGATTTAAATGGGCCCAGGTGATTGTCTGCGAGACACGCCGTGGCCCAAGCAGCCAGCAGTCGCCTGACGCTGAGCCCAGTGGCTTTCAGCCAGTCTGGTGCTGAATTCATGTGAACCTTTGCTGCTGTGAAACAGCTTGCAAATGCTTCTCATGCCATAATAGCACTTCGGTTCGTGCTGCAATTTTTTTGTACAGCTTTTATAATTGCTTGGAATCTGTGTGTATATAGCAACAATATACCACACACGGGAATCAACGAAAAAACGGGAAGGCGATTTTGGAAAGAAACTCACATTGTATATATATTTCGAAAAACAAATATATTGTATCGTTACATGCTTCGCCTTTAATTTTGTCTCGTTACATACATGCTTTCGCCTCGTTACATGTTTTTCTTTCGGGCGTTTTTCCATGGCTATATAGAGGTATCAACTTTGGAAGTTTCCATTGTGCCAACAATCGGCTTGAACGTCCGGCTCCTGCGAGGATCCTCCTGGCTGCGGGCCATCAACTGGCTCCTTCAGAGATGGTGGTTGTAAATAAATAAATACATATTTTGGAGTCATGACTCTCCAAAACTACTTAAAAAGGATCAAAAAGTCGTTGTCCGTGGTTGTCCGTGGTCTTTTCGCTACATTTCGTGGTTGTCCGTGGCTTGTCCGTGGGATGTGGTTTTCTTCTCAAAACACTATGTACCGTTGTCCGTGGTTGTCCGTGGTTGTCCGTGGCGACATGTTTTGTCTGTTTTCACCATACACCGTTGTCCGTGGTTGTCCGTGGGCTGTCGTTTCCAAAAATTTGATGAAAAGTCGGTTGTCCGTGGTTGTCCGTGGTCTTTCTGGGAAAAGCGTGAATTTGAAGCTGTTTCGGCTTATATAAGGTTTTTCTTGAAAATTCTTCCTTCTGACAGTGCAGAAAGGATGTCCGCTGCGGTGGAAGCGCCGGCGCCCGAGGGGCAGTTGCACTGCAAGCTTTGTGGCCTGGTCTACAGTGGCGAAGCAAGGCGTTTGCAATATAATTCGTTTGTTTGCACTCCTTGTGCCAACATTGACAGGAACATTCGCCGGAATCTCGGAGACAGAGATGGTCTTCCTATACTTGGTCCTGCGAGGATCAACAGCACTTCTTTCGGCAAATTCGGGAAAGCAAAAAAGGCCAGAGGGTCGACTGGAAGACCATCAAAGCTGCCTTCGTGACTTCGCTGACCACTTCTGTGATCAACAGTCACACCTCATGGTGGAAGGGGAGGAACTTCCTCTCAGTGTCTGGCTGCAAAGAGGTTGGGAGGAAAGCATGGTGAAGGCCCAGGAAACCGTGTACAGTGAGGAGTACAAGGCTTGGGTCTACCGGGTTCCTGTCAAACGCTTGACATGGAGCCGCACCTTTTCCGAAGTAGAAGAGAAAGTTCTTGCGAAAGAGCAAGAAGCTACCAAGAAAAGGGGCGCCAAACGTGGGGACGTTGAGCTGGACCTTCCTCTGGACAAGACAGGGAAGGCTTCTGAGAAAGAAGGCCAGAAAAGTGAGAAGGCAGAAGCGGCAGTTGCGAAGAAGGTTGTCGCAGGGAACGAGAAGATCCACGCTGCTTCTGCCAAAGCCATGGGGCCTTTGTCGTCTGCTGAAGCTTCTCTGCAGAAGGCACTGAACAAAGCGCAAGCGATGTCAGTGGACCTGCAGGAAGGCACGCTCAAAAACTCTGTCCTTTGTATCTGGGCCTTTGTTTTTTGTATCTGGGCCTTAAAAATTTGAAGTTTGAAAGCTTCCTGCTGCTTCAGAAGCAGCAACTGGTAATGTCAGGGAATTCTGATGGTGCTTGTGCAAGTATTCTGAGCTGCTTCGAATTCTGATGGTGCTTGTGCAAGTATTCTGAGCTGCTTCATGTGCAAGCAGTCTGCTGCTTCAACTGATGTGGGGCAAAATCTGATGGGACAGGAAGCCAGATCCTTCCAAGGTCAAAGGTCCTCTTTCAGGTCCATGATTTTTTCAAGTGGACAGAATCAAGACCACAAGAGTTTTCATGGCATCAAAATATGCTGGGAGTCAGGGTAGTCAGAGTAGTTGTGCGCAAGGACACAAACCAGCAATGCCCAAACAGAGTTTTTTGTGTGCACCAGCGGTCAGCCATTCCATTGTGGTGATGTGACCTGTTTTGATGTCATGAAGCATACATGGTTAGTTGCGACGTGGTGGTGATTCGATGTGACCTGTTTTGATGTCATGAAGCATACATGGTGGTGATGTGACCTGTTAATTAATGTGGTTAGTTGCGACATGTCATGTCATACATGAAGCATACAATTTATATATCTTATTCAAAATGGGTTTATTATTAAGGGGTTTAGGGTCTATTATTGGGTGGTTTAGGGTCTAGTTACATATAACATCGTTTGGCTACAAAATACTTACTATCCGGGTTTAGGTTTTGATTTTTTTAAGGCTCCACCATTCTTTGAAAACACGATTTCATGTACCAAAGTCATTTTTGCCAAATCAGGTTCTGATGGCAAACTGTTTGTAAACATGTTGGCAACATGGAACATGTGCAGTTGCTAAACTGAGGGTTCAATGTTGATCAGCTTGCCGCAAAATGCACAAAGTTTTTTCCCCAAGCAGAACGAAGGTAAATGACAAACAAATGTCAACCACTTGCTGGCACATCCATTGCATGCTCAATCACACGCATGGCCTCAGCAATGCCTAAAGAGCACATTTTGGAATGGTTAATGGCATCCAGGCTCATCTTGTAAAGATTGTTCATGGTGGCCACTCCCTTTTCTGGCGGACATTTGAAAACCAAACAACAAGCAAGCACCATGGCCCACTCGTCACCCCATTTGCCAGAGAGAATGCTTTGAACTTCAGCTGAAATGGCTTGAAGCTCTGCAAACGTCGTTTCATCAGGGACTGGGGAAAGGTCAGTCCGTTTGATATCTGTCACCAAACGATCCATCTCAAAACGCAAAGCAAAAATCACACCACAACGGTGTGAATCCCTGATTGCCCTGGCACTTTGATCACAAAATGTTACTGAAAAATACCTTCAATGCCTGCAAATCTATTTCAACATAATGCAAACGCTGACACAAATATCAGTCTCAGTCAGTCAGTCCAGCTTAGAAGTCGGTTGGTCAAACGTTTGTCAACCTCCTCAAGAATCTGTTTGACAATTTGGGATAGGTTTCAACCTTGAAAACAAACTTGCATGACAAGTTGACCATGCCAATTCAAATATCCAAATGCCCGGCAGCCCGATGGCCCATACAGTATTTTCACTCAAAAAAACTTGAAAGTCTTCCTTTCACATAGTGGAAGGCCTGGCGGCCCAGGGTCTGGAAAACATAAAAAACCAAATCTCAAGTCTCAAGCAACCCAAAGTGACAGACTTCATTTGGCGGCCTTGTTGCCAGCAACCACCATGACCTTGTTCAGTGAAACGTGCAATGGGTGTAACATCAACAGTGCCCACATGAATCCAGTATGTCAACAGTGAAGTTTAAATTCATATTCAAGTCTTGGAAACTGACATCCAAATCGGCTCTTTGTCTGCAGTCTCACTAAGGGAGATCGTTCGAGGTTTTGGGCAAAGTGATCATGAACAGTTGATCTGATGCTTCCAAAATTTGAGCACTACCTAATCTGTTTGAGTGCCCCTGCCCAAAGCACAACCATGCCCCAAACAAAAGTTTTCGGAACATACGAATGTAAACAGGAAATTTGTGGTGATCAGAATCTGAATATCACTAGAGATAGTGATTCAAAGTTTTCGGAACATACATTAGTAAACAGGAAATATGTGTCGCTCAGAATCTGAATATCGCTAGAGATAGTGAAATCAATTGCTGGACATCCCTGGGGGCATGGTTATCATCAACATCACATGATCACGGCATGGGCATTTGACGCTGAAAACATCTCCTGGGCTCAGAAAAGCGAAAGGAATCGCCCTGGAGGGAGCTCAACATCCTGTTTCAGGACAACTTGAGGACGGATTGGCGCCAATCCCGAAGCTGACCACTTCACACTGAACACGATCTTGGTGCAATGGCCTTGGATTCTCCAAGAACATGTTGGTAAGAATGCAACTACTATGTTACCATGAAATAGTTGCCAGTGTCATGGTCAAATGATACCTCAGGAATTTCATTTTTCATTCTTGATATGAAAACAAAAATCTGGGCAAGTAGCTGGTCCAGGTTGTGGAGGGAACAGACATGCAAGATTCACCTGGCTGGCGATATTGTCACCAGTGCCACTTGGACCAACCTCCACCTCCACCTTCTGCTGCGGAACAAAGCGAACATCATGGGTCTTCTTCAGCTCGAAGTGCCCAGGCTTGGCCTGCTGTGGCCGATCCACCAACTCAAAGTAGTTCACTTTGATGACCGGTGAAGGTCCAGACTTCCTTCGAATCTCCACAAGTTCACCCACAGTAGTGAGGTTGCCATTGTACAGGACATCAGCATCAGGCCCACTCAATGAATAGGGAATCTCCTTCTTCGGATCCTCACCGTCCGCAGAATTGGGCAGATGTCGTCGGAACTTGCCACGACCGAAAGCTGCAACAACTGTTCCTGCAGCCAATGTCTGGCTGGCCTCGCTCTGGTTCAACAAGTAAGGGCGATTGCCAGTTTTGATGTGAATCAAGACAGTGCTCCCCTTGTTCAGCATAGGACAGTCCACAAGCTTCTCCGCTTCCAAGTTGAGATCCTGGGTTTAAGACACAAATTTCACCAAAAAAATGTCACCCAGTTTGAACCATCCGTCAAAATTAAAATGCGACCCTAAACCTGAAGACTCCCTGAAGTAATATATTCTTGTTTCAACGCTGTTTTTGACACATTCTTGGAAACAAAAAATTATATAACTACAGCCAAATCCAAAGCCTGCAGAACAAACCAAACTGAGACTCGGCAAGAGGGGTAATCTTGCCACGGTCGACCTTGGCTCTCTTCACAGCGCTCTGTGAAGCTCCATTGCCTCGCCTTTTCCTCGCTGAGCCTCCTGCATCTCCTTGAGTGGGTCCAGCAGGTGTTGTGCCTGCGTTTTCAGGAGGAACAGGATTTTCAGGCTTTTCAGGAGCATGAGGATTTTCAGGCTGTGGCAAAGGGCCAAACTCTTCATGGATCTTGTCCATAATTTTCTTCATCTCTTCTCCAAACTCCGGGTGAGGCAACCACTGGCGAACTAGTTGTCCTGGAATTTCAGGATACAAATCAGCACGGGCAGTCATCAGGTTCAGCTTTGGAAGGGCAGGTTCTGCTTCCAGCAAGTCTGCTGGACATTCAGCTTGGGCAGGTGCATGCCCAGGAATCTGGATACTTCCAGCCATGTGCCCAGCAGCCAGCATCTGCACCTGCCAACACTGTTTGAAAATGTTTCCTATTTTGAAGACAATGTGACCCTGGAAACAATTCAAAATTATGTTCTTTGTCTTTTTTCTTTGAACTATTCTCTTACTGGAAACATTGGGCGCGCGCATTTTGTTTTACGTTTTTTGAACACCTGGCTGACATCAAGAATTGAGCCCTCAATGCCTCGCCTTGGTCTCTTTGAACCATTCTGCAGAGACATCATCCGGCATGGTTGCCACATACTGGACATTGAAGTTCACAGATGTGCGCTTTGCCACAAACGCATCGAACACGTTTCCCACCCCAGGATTGACATCAACCAGGAAGAGTGCAGCATTGCTCTCCACATTCAAGCCGTCAAAAACTGAGTCCAAAATTTTGGTGGCTGCCGAAGAACCAATCTGACACAAACACACAGGATGAAACATGCCATCATGTGTAAGTTGAACACTGGAACATCTCCATCTTTCTCAAGGCCACTCTTGGAAATCAGTTATGTATTTTTCACCTACAAACAGCACATCTCAAAAAGCCTGGGGGGAATTCGAAAAGTAAACCCTGGCCTGTTGGTATTTGGCCGCACCCTGGACCACAGCATTGTCATCATCGACAGTGGCTGGAAGTGCATCTGCCGAAACATCTTCCACTTGCACCATGTCTCGGGCATGAAGCATCTCAGCATCTGCAGTTCGACCAGATTTGACCAATGCTGAGTTGGACCAGACTTGCCTGGTGTCCTTCGCACCCGGGTGCAAGAGCAGCCGTCCAGGGAAGGTGCATGGACGTCCATCGCGGGCATCAGCCTGCAAGTTTCCAAAAGCAGGTTCATAATGAAAGAATCACAAACAAAAGCTCAGAATCCAACAACAAGTTTCACGCAGTACAAGTGCAATTAGCATGCCAGTGTTCAAGGCAGCAACTCGGACTTAGATACTTGAAGAAAAGCAACTTCCCAATAACGTCCTTCCTGTCTAAACTGAAACTTTCCGGCCTTCTTGCCAAAACACAAGTTCCATGTGTGGTCAATGTTCAGACCTGCCATGGCCAAAGATCGGAGCGTAGCTGTCTCCAGCACCCACAGTTGGCCCTTCTTGTACGTGAAAATCGGCATCAGCACAGCTCCAAAGTTGTTTTCAGAGGATGTCACGATGTGGGACAGAAACTGTGTCTGAGCCGTTTGGCATGCGCTCTTCAACGTTGATGGTGCCAACCAATTCACGAAGGCAAAGTTGACCTCGGAGCTACTTGAAGCATAAGGTCAAATTTGGAAGAACATGTTCACCCAAAACCATATCCAAGAACACACACACACCAAAATCAAAAAATCACACATCTTGTGGACAATCCAAGGGGCGCAGGACTGAGCATCAAGGCGCAAACGGTTGATGGTCTCTGACCTGTGCATCTGGAACTCTCGAAGCATCTCATCAGATTTGTCGCTGGTGATCAACTTGCAGAAATTTTGCAGGAACCATTGGGCCGCCTTCATGCTTGTCTCATGGACTGCAACCTTGTGTTGGAGTTTGGCATGGTACACTGTTGCCTCCCATGTGCTTCGCTTGCTTTTGGCAACTCGTAAAGCTTGGACATCGTATTGCAATTGTCGTACAACAAGGTCAAACGAGTCACGCTCAAGCTGTTGCATGCCAACGATGTCTTTCTGAGGAACAGGGCAGTTGGAAGCATGTTGACACATCAAAGCATTCAATGTGCCAATGTCCCGCACATTGGCTGCAGAGCGAGCCATGATGGCAGACTGGATCTCCACAGAGACTGCCTGATCACCTTCGATGTATTTCTGGTGCCAAGCTTCATGAAGGGCAGCTTGATCCACAGGCATGATGGCCAACACTTCCTCGGCCATGTGCACCACACAAGCGCATTCCTCCGCAATGCGATCCCACTGTGGCCGTTGCAGCTTTACCCTCATCCCGGTAGGCATCTTCCGATTTTGGCAGATCAAAGTTTTGACCTGGGAAGGAGCCAAGGTCAACACCTAGAATTACCTATCCGAAATGTCCAGGGCCCATTTCAAAGATTGATCCTGAATGTCCAACATCCATGTCCAATGTCCAAGATGGAAAAACCGCTAATCTCAATGAACTATGACGGTTGCTTTCTGCGCCCAAGGGTCAAAGAGTTCAACACTCTCATCGTTCACCTTGCCACGTGACTGCCAAACATTGGCACTGCTAGCACCACCACTTCCTGAACGAAACCTTGGAATCGAAAAGTTGGAGCTAGGGACAACATGTAGCCTTGACTTGTGTCATGCCACTGATGGCTGATATCATCATGATGGTCCAGTTTATACCGCAACAGCAACTTTCTTAAACAATCAAAGGGACGAAAATCCTGGCAACCACTTCTTTGATCCCAAACAGTCATCATGCCATGGGGAGGCTTCAAATCCAACTTCCACAGTGTAGTCAATGATCATTTGCCGCACAGGCTGCGGCAAAGTGCCAAGGATGTTTTTGACGGCTTGGGCTTTGGGCCCAATCAGTTGCCCAGCTTTGGAAGAGTTTGCATTGTAGTCTTTGACCTCAAGGAGTCAATTTCCACATGCTGTATCATGATACTGACACCGTTGAAGTCCAGAGCATGGCAAGTTGAGAGCATGTCAAAAGAGAGGTACACAAGGTAAACAATCAAAAGAGCCAAGGTCATGGCAAATTGACCAACGTCGAAGGATGGATCAAGACTTTGAAGCTGTGTGATGCTGCTAATCCAGGTCCTTAACACAAGACTTTTCCTGATTGTCCACACTCGACGAAAACCAACATCAAGTACAATAAACATACGGAAAAAAAACACTCAGCCCCTGGCACAACATTGGGAGCCTTCCTGATCGACCCTCTCACGCTGAGCTTGAAATTGCCCAACAGCTCATCCTTTTTGGAAGGAAGCTGAACCCGCTGCCCCACAATGTGCTGCACGCTCTCATACAGCTTTGGATGCACCTGGCAGCATCTCGTTGTTGTAACATGTTGTAACCTTCAGCTACTTGTCATTCTTCTGAATCACAAGAAACCACACAACATCACAGACACAATGCCAGTCTTCTGGCCTCTTGCAATGCACCTTGAACATTGTCTCGCAGCAAGCTCAGAATTGTCAGAAGGACAGTGGCGCGGGTTCTACCCTTATAGTATCCAACAGACATTGGCTTCAAAGAAGCCTGGCCGTGGACTTGCCATGGAGCAATCAGTCCATCCTGACAGGTCAAGTTCCATGCATGACAATGATCATTTCTAAAGGCATCGACAGCTCAGAAACCAGGTTCTACAATATTGCAAAGAAAAATGTTGTTGAAGCCCAACCTCCACCTCAGCTACCAAATCAGCAGGCTGTGTCACAAGTATGGGTTCCCCCTGGCTGACAAACCCATCCAAAAGAATCTCATCCATCAGGAGAAACACAGTGTCATTCTCAGGGCAGCCCCTCACACTTGCCAATGTGCTGAAGCTGAAAGAAGCGAGGTGCATGTTCAAGCGGGTCCCCTGAGTCAGCAGAAGCAAAATGAATTACAACCAGTGTTGATGTTCAGAAACAGTGAATCAAACATGTTTGGGACAAACAGAATTGTGAAACCGCTGGCCTGGCTCAGTTGGTTTTGATTCGAGGTGGGAAGGTCCACTGATGTGTTGTACTCGTGAATGCCATTCACCTTTTGGATTTCTCCTAGGTAGTTCAACCATTCCTGTTTGGCTGCCCGGGTACCATATCGCTGGCGCAAGTAATTCTCAGGGCCACCAAATTTCTGAATACACTGAGACATCAAAGACTTGACAGTGTCACACAATTTGTCAAGTGAAGTCACAGCCTGTGGATTCAATCCCCATGAATCCTCCACCGTCAAGGTTGTTTCGCCACCCTCCTCAGGGTGATATGTTGACCATCATGCAACCAGCTTGACTGGGCAAAAAATCGAATATAACCTTCAAGAATTCAGAGATCTTGAAGACTGACCAACCTTGAGTTTGTTTATGTTTGTTTTATTCACAAAACAAAATCATTGTCAACAGAACTCCTGCGATGCGGCTAGGCTGGGCGGGCCATTCGGATTAGCTGCGTCCAAATTGAAAGCTGCTGCAGCAGGCTGCTCCCCAGTAGCCTCTGCCATCTCATCATCAGGGACCTTGTCCATCCTGCCTTCTTGTAACGGACAATGAACTCAAATGCTGCTGCTACACATAGCAGTTCAAAAGCAAATCAGAAAACGATAGATGGCATTGAAGACTGCTGCAAAAAGTTTAGTTGAGGTGTGGCATTCAAAAGTATGGCTGCTGAAAATAGTTTCATCCAACAAAAAGCCTGACAGTCACTGATTGGAATGCCTTTTAAACTGGGAGCACAATGAAGTCTGGTACAGTCTGGCCCAGCCAAACCAAGCTTATGAGAACTAAATCCATAGTTTCATATGGAGTCTCATGCGCGTTGTCAAAACCTACAAGTAAGAACTTGCTCAACGACTCAGTGTGAAGAAGGGTGCAAATGCACTTTGTCAAAGAGGACATCGACCGCCCTGCCATTCTTACCTGGGCCCATGGAAAGCCTAAGAAATTTTGAACAGACCCCTTGATCGCGCACGCGCGTAAAACCTATCTATTTTGAAGCCTTTTTTACGCGCGTGGACCCATCTTGAGTCAGTGATTAAATGAATTTCTTAAACCTTGGGAGGGGTCCGTTCACAAAAGGTCCTGTTCAAAATTTCTTGGATGTCAGGGGGTCATGCTGCTATCACTATGGAACCCCATCCCCATTTTTCCATTATTAGCTTGAAGCAATGACTCTCTAGGTAAATGAGATTCGGCAAGATACCCATCAAGAATGGAGAACTGGTTTGATGGAGCGGCGACATGTCCCAAAGTTGCCCCTTGTAAGCCACCTTCATCTTGAAACTGCCATCCTGGCCGCTTTCAGTTCAGCCAAAAAGACCGAGTGGGTAGATACTCAAAAATCCTGACTGAAGTAGAACAATCTAAACGGTCTTGTTCAAAATATCTCAGAGGCTCAAGAAAGGGGGAACTCAAACACGGCTGCGACTCAAAGATGCGAACGTTGAATTGGTTTCACAAGTCATTGTCATTGACCTGCCTCTTGCACCTTGCGCTTGTACTTTATGTTCAAGGTTTTGAACAGTTGCTTCTTGGTCCGGAATGAAGCTGGTGCAAAAGACAACATCTCACCTTCTAGCCAATCTTCAAGGGTGCCACCCAATTGGTGGCAAGCTATCCTCATCAACACAAACAACAACTAACCAACAACAACCAACAACCAATCACAAACCTCAACTCACAAAAACGAACACACTTCTTTGTGCGCTATGTGTTGACTCAGGATCTGACTCAAGAAAGGGATGTGACATACAGTCCTTCAATTTGATTACCAATCCTGCTCCATCCGCACTGGGCTCCGATGGCACATCACCCAGCCCCATGGAAATTGCCAACTGCTCATCCACACGAACCACTCTGTGGCCATTGCCATCCACAGCGATCCTTGTGCGAATGCATTTCACTAGTCACTAGTTGCACCAAAACTAGACAAAATGTGTGTTGCAAATTGTTGACTCTTGCAAAAAAACAAAATACAGTCAGGTCTAGGAGCATCATGGCATCTAAAGAGCCGGCAGCGTTGCTCGACATTGAATCAAGCCGGCTTGTTCCAAGAAGCTTACACTAAATGAACCCAAATGCTTTACGGCCACTGGAATGCTTCAACGAACCCTTTAGTCGGTGCAGTAATGGTGATAACACCTCTGATTTCTTTGCGATGCATCATTCTCCTCAAAGTAAGATGCAATGCGCTCAGATCAAGGCCAGCCAATGAATCATCAGACCATCATCAGCCTTGTTTTTTCAACAAAAATGTTGCCTAAGCAAAAGTCTAAGAAATATTGAACAGGTCAAAATAATAGGTTCATTGCCTGTTCAAAATTTCTTTGAAAGTGTTGGCGAATTGGCAATCCTGATAAAGTACAAGGCCCTGACCATGCCAATGGGTTTGGCACTGGGAGCGATGTGGTCCAGCCTGGGAGCAATGAAACACGCAAACCAAACTCTGAAAGAGGCCAAACGCAGCCTATTAAGGAAAGGGCTTAGGCAAATGCACTAAAGCCAGGCAGGCCTGGGCCAAGTGGATTTAACAATTTAACATTCATTGTCATAACATACTCATGGAACAGCATCGGCAGAATGCCCAACCAGAGAAATTGAGTCTCCAACATCATGAACAGCCACAAAGTATCAACCCCAAAGATCCACCAGCTGGTCCTGCAAATTGCTGAGCAACTAGACTACCAAATTCACAATCGAAAAGAAAATCAAGCGAACTCACATGTCAAAAATATTGACCCCAAGATCGCTTAGAAAAAAAATTTTTTCAAGCGATTATTGGCACAAGGCCTTTATTCCAAGAGATTTGGCAATGCAAAAATTTGACAGTGATGTTAGCTTGGAATAAGAAATCTATGGCCAGATCGCTTGAAAAAAATTTTTTTCAAGCGATCTCACCCCTCCCACAGGCTCATACCTAGATCACTTCAAATATCTGAAATTCTTCAAAATTTTTCCTATGGGTTTGCAAAATCCAAACTCAAAGTTCGCTGGGTTTCTCAAAAATTCCAAGCGATAATTTGATAGCTTAAGTTGTAAATCGCTTGATAATTTAAAATTTTTATATTTACTTAAAATATAAAACACTAACCAGACCCTGCCCGTTAAAAAACCATAACGTTTAGGGTTTAGGGTTTAGGGTTGTAATATCAAAATATTGAAAAGAAAAACCTACATTAAATATTTTAAGGCATCTCTAACCAGATCGCGCCCATGAAAAATCACAACATTTTGGGTTTAGGGTTCGCAACCCTAAGACTTGAAAGGAAAAACATGTGAGGCAACATCATACCAACTTCAGGTTTTGATTTGTGAAGCACACATGATGCTTACCATGTTTTTCGGAAACACTGTGAATCAAAATCTCCAGTCCTCTCTCAGTGAAAGCATTGGCCATGACTATCCAAAGGCCAAGCTGCCCCCACCTCGAAACAAACAATGCTTGAAACATTTGTACAACTCAAGAACTTGCATGAATTTGAGAAACAAAGTTTGACTTGGCCCTGGCCTGATCAAAAAATTGCGGAACAAAGCCAAGTTGGGCCTTGCAGTGGTTGAAATATGGTTGAAAATCACTGACAAATGATTGAACATTTCAGTCGATTCATTGGTACATTTGAAAACCAAATTAAAACCTGGCTTCAAAACTTTGGAAATGTCATCCCCTGCAGACGCAAAAGGCTTTTAGCAACCAATGCCAAAGAGTGGGTGAGTC
>DF244581.1:1761-25472 GCA_000507305.1 Breviolum minutum Mf 1.05b.01 | reverse complement strand
GTCACAACGGATTGGTCCAACAGTAAGTTTTATAGGTCGGTCGGTCGGTCGGTTGGTTGGTTGGTTGGTTGAACTGAAAGGAACTGTACATCTATCGCAAGTTTCCGAAGGCAAGTCATGGTGGCCCTGGTGGAGATCTAGCTCATAGCCGATGATTCAATGAGAAAACACACACTCTCGCACATTCGTCTCAAGTCAAAGCAGCTAGAGCCCTGCGATGTGAGACCGGACATCAAACAAGCAAGTTTCTGCGGGCCAGGTATCTATCAACTACAACCATCTAAGATCACTTCAATCACCAAATGTCTTTCTCCTCTTTCTTCCAGGGTGGTGACCTGGCTTTAAAAAAAATGGCACCCCGTTTTGGGTGCCCCCAGCTGTCATCATCAAAGCCAGCCTTGAAGGAAAATCCGGTCGAGGCAAAAGTCACGTTTTTCGACTCAAACTTGGCTAAGCTCCGTACAGCTGTGACAGTACTTGGCCTTAGAGGATTTATGGCAATCAATTTCTATCAATTTCAAGTCAACCTCCCTGCAGTTGTTACACACCTACCTTGCTTCACACCTTCCAATGGTTGGTTGGTTAGTTGAGGAAGGTCTCTCAGTGGTCCGGGCCGAATGCCAAATTGCGACAGCACAGCACCGGTATGTACCTCCGGTGCTGCAAAGAGTTCTGTCAGCTTTGGTTGAAGATCGGCCATCAGGAGCTCCTGAGAGTGGCAAAAAAACATCGTGGATATCATGTGAGCCACGAAAAATTCCCTGCTTGGTTGGATTATTTAGGGGATTATACTAAGCAGTTATATAGGGATTATAATAAACGATTATAAGGATCCCTATTAACGAACCAGTATAATGGAAAGTAGGACGGTTTTTTTCGTGGCTCATGTGAACTCTCCAAAAAAAAACCTGAAGAATCGTGTAAAATTGATATTAAAAAAAGCCAGTGGCAAAAAAACGATAGAAGGGAAGAATATGATATGCACCAAAAGTTGCGAGTGATTTTTTGGGCACCAGTGATTTCTTTTACAAAGAGCAAAGTCGTTTCGAATGTTTCTCATCGAGACTTATCAGACCTCCTGGTGCAGGAAGACCGTCTTCTTGTCCGGTGTGACATTCACATCGACCATGCCCTGCCGTATCGTGATGTTTTTGGCCAACACTTTCCAAAGAAGATGTTTCTCAACTTGGAAATCTAAAGTTAAAAAACCTTCCCACACCTGCGGAGCTGTGAAAGACACCTCAGCTGGAATCACTTTTTTAAGCTGAGAATCGATAGGAGGCTTCACCAAAGTCCCCCCTGAGGAATTGGACAATCACCAAAGGCCATGCCCTGGAATTGTACTGGTGATAGGTGTCCTTATGCTGCCATCAACGAGGGACATAAAAACTGCCTGGGTTTTTATGTTTCGGACAAATGTCGTTTTGGTTTCCACCCAAGTGTTTGGTTGCTTTTGGCCCCAAAAAAATGCGGGGCTGAAAGCTACTATTGCAGAGTCTTGCGTGGTTTACGGCGAGCCTTCCTCATGTCCTATAGTGTCGACATCATTTTTCTAAAAGAATCTCAAATCCAAAACACAAATACACATATTTCGGAATCCAAAAAATAATAGTTTGCAAATTAAAAAAAACATGCCAATCACCAAGGGATTACCGCAAAGGTTTCCCTTACCTTGGGATCACCAGGCGTCGTTGATAAGCTTGGCTATACGCTTCGGTGGGTCAATGGGTCGTCCATTCACAAAGAACAGCTGCACGTCTCGCGAGCGGCGACCGGCCACAGGTGAAGACACCAAGCCTTGCTGAGATTCAGAAGTCATGGGAAGTCATGGGAAGACCAACTCTACTGTTGATGGAAGAAATCCTGCACCAGTTGATAGGTAGTTTATCCCATTATTTACATGGTTTTTTACATCCCAGGTGGTGCAGGATTTTGTCCATCAACAGTATCACAACCAGAAAAACCAATGAAAAAATCCAGATGTTGCTTTCCAACATGTGTGTGTGCAAATTTGTAAATTTTAGGTTTTAACTCACTTCCGTTGATGGAAGAAATGTGGCTAAACCAGTTCATATGGAGAATAGTTGATGTTTCAAAGAGCTTCATTTAAAAAAAGCAGGGTAGTTAGCCTCAAAGTCTTCCAGTTTCACAGGTTTCCCCCAAGGTTTCTGACCTTCCACATGCCAGCCACCAGCATTGATGGAAATTCGTTCACTCTTGGCTAATGCCGCATCACCCAGCACCGCAGCTGCAGCCTATTTTTGGCCGAAGCTACAAACATAGATGGATACTGCGCGGATCATCCCAGTTAGCAAGTGGTTAGTAACCCCCATTTATAAGCAATTTAGGCCATTTGCAAGAAGAAGAACCCTACTTAGGGGACTTACTTTACTAACCATGGTTGTTAACCACTTACTGAATGGGATGATCCTCCAAGTACCCTCCAGCAAACTAAGAAATTGCAGTGGAAATCCACCTGTTCGTTTTGGAAATACATCTTCAACTGCTGGATGTTCCATCGCTACGTCAGCTTACCGGAGGGTAAAATAAAGGGATGAATAAAACCAATAAACTAAGAAACCCCCGGAAAAATTGATTGCTTGAACCTGCAATGCTGGTCCATTTTGTACATCGGAACCGAACCCAAATTTTTGGTAGGTTCCAGGCCCCTCGTTTTCGCGGGGGTGGTTTTTTCGTGAGTTCCAAACGTCGCGCCCCCCGGGGGAAACCCATTGTGGATGTTGACCCAACCGCCTGGCGCCAGTCGCTCGCGGAGCCTCGCGGAGCTTCGATTCTGGAGATTTTTATTGCCGGATGCTGCCGTTTAGAAAAAAGATCCTATCCAAAAACCCGGCGGCTTCACAATAAGATTCCAATGAAGGTTATGTGTGTTTTTATATATATAATTCAAACCGCAGCCTCCAAAAAATACGGGGAAGACTTTAAAAAAACGACCAGGGGGGTGTCAACAACCGCAGTTTTCCCCTCACCATTTTGAATCTCCATCCAACTTTCCCGGCCTGAAGTGCACATCAAGGTTGCTCGACCAGCTTGAGGTCCCCGCAACTTTTCGGTGACCACGCTAAAACGGACCTGCGGAAGAAACCCCCGAGACGGAAGTGGGTGGATCAGTGGGTTATTTCACCCCCAAGGAATACCCCACTTCATAAGTGGGTGAAATAAGCCATTGATCCTAACCATTGATCCATCCACTTCCTGGGACATCCTAGTGTCCTTTATTTGGGTGAAAACATGACCATTGCACCAAAAGAATGGTGGAGGGTTTTTGTTCACCTTCCTTTTCTGAAAGATGTTGTGAATCTGAATATGATAATAAGCCAATGTCAATGTGTTTTTTTCATTCAGGCACTTTTGGATGACACAATATCATATGTTCAAAACAACACTCCCCGAATTTCTCTCAAAACAAACCATTTCAAAGTTCGTTGTGATGATGATTTTGGATGCGTCGCCTGAGGCTGGGCGATGGCATAGGATTGAATCAATCGAAGCGTCGCACTAACCTCAGCCGGAGAACGACCAGAGGAACGTTTGGGGAAAGATCGAATTTCACCAGAAAACCCCTTTGATGCAAGAATAATCATCAAAATTTAAGGGTTTTCGCCCCAGGAAATAGGTAGCCGGACTTCTTTCCAGGGATTGTTTGCCACCCACTGTCCGTGAATTAAGGCCATTTTCAGGGCCCTTATTTCATTAGAAAGGGGTCCCAATCGGCGGCCGATATTGTTAGCTTCGACGAAGGAAAAAAACGACATGAAATCCAGAAAATCCATGCTCTCTGTGGAAAGGACTATGGGCAGTTTTACCGAACCATACTGTTGATGGAAAGATGGATATGGTAAATATCCCGATTTACAAGGTTTCATACATGTCAGGTGCTTGTTTGGGATTTCTGAACCATCAACAGTATGGCTGTTGAAGAGAAGGCAAGAACAGACCTATGGGGGAACTCTCAAGACTCCAAAGATCACCAAAAGATTCTTTAAAAAACCCAACCACCAAGAAGACAAAAAAAGCTGGGTGAAACAAAAAAATCCAATGTAAAAACTTTCCAATAAACAAGTGGAGTTGGAAGTCATGGTGGCCCCCCAGGCATGGCGGCCAAATCATTTCTCAGCGACGAGTGACCTGAGATTTGGAATTGCGCATGAATTCTTTGTGCCGCACGGGCAAGCGCTTGAAAAGCTCGCGAACCTCACGAATGCGCAAGCGGATTTGAACCCCCCAGGATTTGTGGGGTCGGCACCCTATGAACCTACAGGGAATCAATTGGGACGTTTGCATGTTTACCTACATTAAATGGTTGTAATATGGTAAATGAGTAGGTAAACTATGGTAAAATATACCAGTCGCATGGATCTATTTGGAATTGAGTTCCTGGAACAAAAGAAAATCCTGAAACCCCCAAAAAACCAGCAACCCGGTTTCCACAAAAGAATCTACAAAAAAACAACATGATTATATTATGATTAGTAGGTAAATCATGAATTGTTGATTCTTATGGGGCAAATATACCAGTTTTCCATGAATCCTATGGAATTGAGTTCTTCATTGAATTTGACTTTGTTTTTTGGGGGGAGGAATTTTCGGGGGAAACTTTGCTCGAAACCAACTCTTCCCTGGGCTGCGCAAGACACCGAAACTGTCGTTCCAACTTCGCGCGCGATGGGCGAAGAACTCGCTAACTTTCCATATCTGTCCTCGGGCGCAAAACGCGAAAACGCCAGCTGTGAGCAGTGGAGATCAAAACCCTGAGATGACATTCCATTATGCTGGTTGGCTATTAATAGGGATCCTTAGTATTGGGGAGATTCTTATTTAAGAGATCCTTATTATCCTGATTGGTTTATGACGGGATCCTTATTAAGTGGCTTATGAAAGAATCGCTTTTGAAAAATCTGGTAACATCTCATCTGAAATTAACATGATTCACCTTCAAAAACACCCAATTGAAAAGGAAAATCATCTGAACTATTCACCTCCATTTTTGAGTCACAAACATTGGTTTTTCAGGGATGTACCCAAAATGATGCCACTTTTTGAAGGGAGATACATTTTTCCAAGGCCCAGCTAAAATTGGTATCTATATTGATTTTCCAGGTTTCTTGTTCATGTCATTGGCTCCTGCTCAAACACTGCTTTACAGTGAATAAGTCAAGGTACTCTTAGTAAAAATAGTGATGATGATTTTCCCACTGTGAACTATGGCTTAGGCAACCCAATGTATACACCCTTCTGCACATCTTAGCTACGCTGTCAAACATTTTCCAAGGAAGCCTTATCAGTTTTCGCCGCAGGTTCCAAGTCTTTTCATCCATCTCAAGCAACAGGCTGTGCAAAAATCGAACAGCAGGGGTCATGAAACGTGACACCAACCCAAACATTGCATGTTTTAATCGGCAAATCACTCCAAAATTACCCAGGCCCATTTGTTGCTTCTTAGATTTCCCCCAAGGTGGGGTAATTTCATTGACCCGTAACCAGTTTTTTCAGATGGCTGGCCAAACGTGGCATTTTTGAAGCAACCGGCACGGAAAAAATGGGGCATCCCAAGGAACCCCCAGAGATCCCCCCTTCACCAACAAACCAAACCAAGCTACATAGCAAAGCAAGGTTGCCTCGGGTCGTGAGACCCCAAAACATCCCAACGTCTTTATTTTTAAAGCGGCTTTAAAAACGCAAACCGGAAACCAAAAACAACAAAAAAGAAGTGAAGGTCAATAGCAAAACTACTAGTACTAACTAAAAGGATCAAAATCGTGGCACTTTGGCCATTTTTCTGTTGATGAAAAAAACCAGAAAACAAAAATGGCAAAACAAATGGATTGGATTTGGATTTTTTTTGCCGGCCAAAATGCCGCAGAATCTGGAGTCTTGGTGGCGATGGTCATATCACCCATGGCACTGATCGCGGAAAGAGCTTCTCCGCGGAAGCCGAAGCTGGAGAAATCACCAGAACCTCGTGTTTCTCGGGTTCATTATTGTCGAGTCTGTCCAACTGTCCCCCCCTGTTGTCGTGTCGTTGTTCATCAACTGTTCCAACTTGCGAAAACGTTTTCAACTTTAATTTTTTTCTCGACAATAAAAAAAGACTTTGCCAAAACCACAAAAAGCTATGGCAATGGACTATTCCCTTCTTGAATAGGAAACATCTTAGAAAAGGGTCCATTTTCTATTGCTACTGTTCGTTTACCAGAGCGAAAAAAAAGTTTGTTGTTGATTTTTCTTTCTTTTTGTTGATCCTCCTAGCCTCATTTTTTGGAAAGATTCTCCATTCTTTGGTTTGGCCAATGTTCCCCAGCAATTTTTTGGAAAACAAATCGCTGGTTACATTATATCCGCTGGTCGTGCATGTTGCACAGTGACTGATCGGCGAACTGGTGTCCGACCAGCACAAATTGCTGGTTCCATAGAAATTTTGGGAAGAGAACTCCGGAAAAGCATTCTTGAATCCCGTTCGGGATTGGAAAAATCCCAGGTAAACTGGATTGGCAAATCCATGGCCCCGAAACACCTGGCCCCGGCAGAATCCGATAAATCCCCTCAATCCAGTGGCTATTTTTTAATGACCCGGACCCTTTGACCCATGGCATTAGAGGTTCAAACCCTCCTTCATTGGAGGCTCCAAATCCATTGATTCTTAGGGAAAAATGGGGGAAAATCGAGGCTCCAATGCGTTTTGGAGTCCGACCCCGCGACTTTCAGTCGAAAAAGAGTCGAAACGAGTCGAAAAAGAGGAAGTCCCAAGTCAGGAATCCAGTCCCCCCAAAAAAAAAGTGGAAGTGAAAATGTTTCAGAAAAGAGTTTTGAAAAAATAACACATCACCAACATGTCTTGAAATTTCACTTCACCTCGGACACCAAAATTTGTTTAAAAAAATGGTGTTTTTTTCGGCCTAAAAAAAAGACAATTCCAAGGAGCTCAAATCGGCATATTGACGTATCTTGGAGGTCGCATGCCTTGAAGCCACCTTCAGAAATCCGGCGAGAACACCAGTTGAGGTTGGGATCGCATATCCCATGATTTACAGGGTTTCAAAAACATCCCAAAATCCCAGGTGGTTGTTTGGGATTTCTGAACCATCAACAATATGAATTCACCGCTGTCATCATGTGGGCCTTCTCGAAGTCTTCTGAAGATATGCCACGACCATTGTCAATGACCTGAATTTCATCACAACTAAAATCAAAAAATCATGTATCAGTTTTGTGTTTTTTTTTCAGTGTTTCTTTATTTGTTGTCATCTTTGTTGAAAACTTGCCCTGTTTTCTTCACCATGTTTCTGAAAACTTGCCCCCCTCCCCTCCTTTAAAAAAAACATGGAAAATCAATCAACCCCCATGGTTTTCCCTGGCAACAAATCCCAGCTGTGAATCCCAAACCTCCAACAGCTCAGCACCAGATTCGCACAAGCGAACCTCAATACGAGTAGCCTTCGCATCCAAGGAGTTCTCAACCAACTCCTTTACACAGGCCTCGGGGCGTCGTTGATTTTGTTTTGCTAACGGGCCAAAACAAACATGTCTGATTCAATTTTTGCCTTTCCAAAAAGGAGAAAAAAAGGGATCCAAACAAAAAACATCCCCAGCCCAAACAACCAAACAATCTCGAGAAAATGGCCATCGAAATGTTTTTGTTGGGATCATTTTTTTCAAAAAAACTGCAGCAGGGAATTCAACCAATTCTTTGAACAAAATATGGTTTTGTCGCTGACAGTGTGCGAACATCACCATGCAACAAAAAGAAAAATGTTTGACTCTCAACAGTTCATACTTCACAGGGCCTGAAGGGTCACGACCACCTGGTTTGTACAGATTTCATGCACAACCGTCTTGGAAAGCCTGGAAGCCGCCATCACGCAAAGGAAAAAAAAGGGCAACAACATCAAAAAACCCACGAAAAAACGGCAATGTGTTTTGGGTAAACCATCAAAATAAAACTCACACCAACCACCAGGTCCAGCACCTGTTCATTGCACCATGTTTTCAATGCTTCTCTGGTACTGAAAACTATGTACAAAAAACACAATTGCCCTCGCTTGACAGAACAGTGTCAGGTCAACGCAGCCATCATAAAATTGAGATACTGTAATAGAATTTTTGAGGAATTGAAATGGTTAAAAGAAATGTTGTTACATACTATGGTCCGTTTTCAAACTGTGTGTGTTTCAATGCTGAACAATACTTACTGTGCTGTGGTTGATTTGAATTGTTGCCTTCAATTGTTGCCTTCACCTTGCAAGCCAAAAGCTGGCACGACATCAACCAGTTTACCAATTTTTGGTCAAGGAAGTGTGCCAAATAAACAGACATAAACAGATAAATTTGTCGGATGGCAAAAGGGACGTTGACAAATCTGGTGACAGGAGTCAAAAAAAAGAGGAACAAATGGAACAAACCCAAACAGAAAAGCAACCTTCTTTTTTTGCTCGCATACCACAGTCGACTGGGAGGTCGATCCTGTAGCGAAAGACATGAGACCCCAAAGCCCACCACAGCCGGCCACTAGCGAGATAAGCACGACATGGCCCAGAAATGCATGAGACATGCGAAAGAATTTCTTCCGCATGTCTCATGCATTTCTCAAACTTCCAGCTGCCTATACTCGCAATATCTTGTATGAAAGACTCGGCCGTCACCAGTGGAATAGAGATGTCTTCATCGCCTTTTTGTGAACATGTTCTCCAGAGTTCCAGTGGTGACGACAAGTCATGCACACAAGATATTCGGACGTCGGATTGCAGTTGCTTTTCAACAAGCCATTGCACCAAACTAATTCGAGATCTACATTTTGGAACTACTACATGGAAGATAGCTTTCGTATCTACAAATTTTGTGGTTCATCTCAATAACACTTCAACAACTGCAACTTCGCAGTTGGGGTTTGAATTTCGCCCATCACCTTCGTATACTGAGTCCCTTCAGTTGGCAACAAAAAAAAGGACTCACATGCGACTCAGGCCCTTTGAATGTAGACCTAGGTATCAAACCCATCAAGAAGTGCAACAAGACAAAGCTGCAAAAATCACTCAGCTACGCTGAAGCTACGCGTTCTCATCTTTTTTCGTTGGAAAAACAAACAACCTCCGAAACAACAACAATTTTTGTTGTCAAATATTTCAGGGCTCACCAATAACGACAGCGAGTCAAACAAGGTTGCTGGATGAGTTTGAAGATCTTAGAAATGAAGCTGTTGAATCACACCGATAGAGGATTTGGAGTGCGGGAAGGACCGAAGGGCTCAGCCTCTTCCAACTCGTTCCGAATCTTGCAAGTAATTGATGTTTTTTCCAAGCAAATAATTTGACATAGGTGTTTCCTAAAATAGAGGTACCCCCAAATCATCCATTTTAATGGGATTTTCCATTATTTTCACCATCCATTTTGGGGTACCGCTATTTTCGGAAACCCCCATATACACATCAGAAGCGAAAATTTTCTGAGATCGAAAAAAAGGTGAAAAAAAAAACATCGCGGGGGTTCACATCCTCAAAAAAGTTCCCAAGAACATAGCAATGAAAAACCACCATTTTAGATAGGAGACACATCTTCAAATGGTGGATGTCCCATTGCTATGTTAGTTTACCAGAGGGTACTTCTTTAACCAAACTTATGATTCTTGACAGATCCAACTTTTCTTGGGGCATCGAACGGAAGGTCATGGATATCCTTAGTCATTGAAAACCATTCCTTGACCTTAGAAATACCAAGTCTGTGGGAATCCATTCCGCGATCTTCCTTTCTCAACGGGGCATTTGGAGAAATACTAAAATTACAAAGAACCGGGGCATCTTTTTCGAACTGCTCAAAACCACTCTGAATTCTTCTGGAAACTGCTTTCATTCATAAGTGCTTGGAAAATTGAGATCCAAAAAATAAGAAAGGCTCACAGCTATTTCTTCATTTTAAAAGGCTCGCAAAACTGCTGGGCATTTTCTGTCTTGATTTGTCTTGATCCTGAGCTACTGGCAGCTAGGCAATGCAGTAAGTCGAAGATGTTGACCGGGAGGTCGATCCTGTAGCGAAAGACGTGAGACCCCAAAGCCCATCACAGCCGACCACCACCGAGAAGTAAATGTAGCCAGATAATCGCGACACGGCCCAAAGCACCACAAACCCTTGTTTTTCTCCGCATGTCTCATGCAGTTCTCAAACTTCCAGCTGGCTATACTTGCAGGTTATGCAGTATTTAAACATCCAGATCCCCTACCTACATTAATTGAGTCGCCAATGGAATAGAGATGTCTTCATCGCCTTTTTGTGAACATGTTCTCCAGAGTTCCACTGGTGACGTCGAGTCATGCATACAAAATATTGGGACGTCGGATTGCAGTTGCTCCAAAAAGCCATTGCACCAAACTAATTCGAGATCTAACGATGTCGAAAGAAACATTTCAGAAGTACATGGAAGATAGATTTCCTACATTTTTTGGTTCATCTCAATATCACTTTAGTCTTCAACAACTGCTGCAACGTCGCAGTTGGGGTTTCGCTTTTGCCCATCACCTTCCATGCAAATGAAGGGACACACATACGAGTCAGGCCCTTTGAATGTAGACCTAGGTATAAAACCCCTCAAGAAGTGCAACAAGACAAGGCTCTGCAAAAATCAATCAGCTACGTGTTCTCTTTTTTTGTTGAAAAACGACCTCCGAAAAAATATCAATCAATCCAGCCAATCCAAAAATGCCTCAAACACCTCACGGCAACTACAAAAACCCCGATCGGCCCGGTTGGCTTAAGAATCCACACCAAGGATTTGCTGCCACGAGTGTACCATGGCGCCTTAGCTTCTTTCATGCAGCCATGATCTCAAAATGGAGCATCAGTGGATGCTCCAAGAAAAAAGAAAACTACACAGAAATCTAGAGCGAGTCAAGACAAATCATGATTTGTTTGTTGCTCAACCGCAAGGTTGTTTTTTTTGGAGTCGTAAAGGAGAAAAGTTCTGAAAAAAGAAATAAACGAATTTCCAAATCACCAAAAAAAGTCCTGACTCGGCAACTGTTTCTTCTTTTTGTTTTGAAGTTTCAACGGGTTTCAACCTCAACACCTCAACACCTCAACACCTCAAACATCGATTCGGGGAAAAAACCCTCGCACCAAAACCCATAAAACTCGTGTATTTACCTACATTTCACCATAAAAAAGTCACGCATTCATGCACCAGGTGATTCAAAGTAACCTTTTGATCCCACTTGACCATCCCAAAAAGGTCACAAAGAACTGCCAGGTATTTTTAGTCCCCTTGATCTTACGAGTGTTTTAGGTCAACTCCACAAATTATAAGCTTCCCACCATGGTCCAACTGCGACTCATGAGCTCTTCAGGTGTGGATGTCAGAGAGGCCTGGAAGCTGAAATCGATGGTTGGTTGGGTAGGGTCAACCAGTTGAGCTGTCAATCTTCTGGTATGTGGCCATCCCATCTTCAATTTGGAATCCTTGTACTTGCACCATCTGCTTGCCAGGTGGTATAATGGGTATGTAAAAACCCTATACAATTCCTGACCATACCATAAAGATCAGTGGGAGTTTCGGAGTTTAGATGAAAAGGAGGAATCTTTGATAAAAAGGCGGAGGAAGCTTGAACTTTGTCTTGAAAGAGATGATGCCTCCATTTGGAAAAGCGAGGGATATGATTTTTTGGCTGGTTGCCGGAATTTGTTTAATGCTAAAGTGCCTATTTTCTTGCGGATTTTTCAGGTGAAAACTCCGAACGCCAACGGAGCAACAGCAACGAACTCAACCCTTGGCTGACATGAACCATGAAATCCTGATGAGTTCAGCTTCCGGGATCCTTAGAATGGTTTTATTAAAATCCCCATACAACTGGGTAGGATTTCATCCTCTGTTTTTTCGCAAATAACCAGAGTTTTTGTCACTGCTCAGTTCACCAGCATCTTCGAGGGAGAATTTCAGCATCGACAATTGATGTAGTTCTTGGTTTCAGCACCCGAACAGTTTTATTGGGAATAAAACATGAAGAAATGTGGGAAACAATTGGAAACATTTTTCCTGAAGGCTTCGTGAAAAAAAAAACTTTGAGGTATCACCAGATTTTTTTCCAATGGATTTTTGGCGTTGAAAGGTTTGGAAAAATGTCCTTAGATTTTTCTGCAAGGATCAATGTGCAAAGTGGGCGTGAAAAGTCACCAGTTACAAGTAGGGTTAATTACATATAAGTCCACTTGTCGGGGTGAAACAAAAAAATCAGTTCCCCATTTAAAGGGCCATTTATAGGGGTTATTATAACTCCATTTGTAACTAGCAGCTGCCCGTTATCCAATCCTAGATCCTCACCTGCAAGCTGCGAGCCAAGATATCCTCGCCACTAGGATCCGTGGTAAAGATCCAATGCCCGGCCTATTCAAGATTTGAAAAAAAATGAGGCCAGCAAAAGTCAATTCAAACTACTTCCAAAAAAAAGGCTGGCTCTCTCTCTCTTTGCTGTCATTGACATCAATTTTCTTCATGTCTTTTTGTTCAACAAAAAACGAAGTCAACAAAACCAACTTCCAACTTCATTTTCAGCAGCTACCCTGGCTTGCCCTATCCACGCCTGACGTGGCGACCAAACCAAGTAGACCTTATCGCCTTGGCATTTGACGAATGCAAAGCGACCTTGCCACAAACCTCAGCCCGGGCTGGAAATGACTCGTCTGGCTGAATTTTTGGTGACAAAAACACCAAACGGCATTTTGGCACAAATTGTGACAAGTTTTTGTGACACACTTTTTTAATGTGTCTTTCTTGCGACAAAAAACACAACATCATCCACCTCTTTGTTGATGCAGATTTCTTTGTCGTGTTGAAATTTGGGAAATTTAAGCCATCTTGTTTGAGTTTCTTGCAAAACGTCAGTTTGAGCGCTGTGTTCCCGGCTTTCAATACGATGATACTCTCCATTGACCTCTCAACTCGTTGACTTACGTTGAACTCAACCCTTGGCTGACATGAACCATGAAATCCTGATGAGTTCAGCTTCCGGGAGCCTTATTTCAGAGGCTTATGAAATAATCCCGAAATATAACTGGGTAGGATTTGGCATCCCTTAATATAAACAGCAAATATTCCCAGGGTGAATGATCACTGCTCACATCACTTGCAAGATACTGACCTTTGGGCATGCTTCTGACTTCACAAGAAGCTTCGCTGCTCCAGCAACCTGGAAGGTGTTGGGGAAAAAAGAGATCTGAAAATTGACAAATTTTCGAATGGAATGATATTGAGGGGGAATGTAATGTAATTATCATTGTAATTGTAAGGTAGTGTCACGCAATGCATCAGAAACCAGTTGTGGCACCTCTTGTTGCTTTTCAGCTTGCACCTGCTCAGCAATCTTCTTGCTGTCGGTTTCAGCGCGGCTGTCAGATCGATTCTTCTCTTGATCATCTTTTTTGTGCTCACTGAAGAGACTCTGGCCAGCAACCTGTGCCTTCTCTCCTGGCAAATCAGACTTCTCCACTGGATCCTCTCCTCGAATCATCTCTTCTCCTTTCTGGTCTGCATGACCAGGAGACTTATTCCCTTCAATGGGAATCTTCTCCATAGAATCACGCCGTGCCTTCTCTTCACCCTCACGTTGCTCTTCAGCATCACGTCGTGCCTTTTCCTCAGCCTTGCGTTGCTCTTCAAAATCATGTCGTGCCTTCTCTTCAGAATCGCATTGTGCCTTCTTTTCAGCCTCGCGTGCCTTCTCTTCAGCATCACGACGTAATGCCTTTTCTTCCGGATCACGTCGGGCCTTTTCTTCAGCCTCACGTCGGGCCTTTTCTTCAGCCTCACGTCTGCCCTTTTCTTCAGCCTCACGTCGGGCCTTTTCTTCGGCCTCACGTCGGGCCTTTTCTTCGGCCTCACGTCTTGCCCTTTCTTCAGCCTCACGTCGGGCCTTTTCTTCGGCCTCACGTCGGGCCTTTTCTTCGGCCTCACGTCGGGCCTTTTCTTCGGCCTCACGTCGGGCCTTTTCTTCGGCCTCACGTCTTGCTCTCTCTGCTGCTTCTTCCTCTCTTTTGGCTTGCGCCATTTTCATTGCATTGTTCATCATCTCTTCTGCTCGACATCCCTCTCTTTGCGCAGTTTTTGCTGCCACCTTAACTTGACTTACCCAAGCGGCAGCATTTCGCTCCTTGCCAATCAGAGTTGACAAGACCATCACATCAGGAACAATATATGTTTTTTCACATGATCTCACATGCGTTTCTGCATATATCTTGCATCAACAAAACAAGAAGAGTATGCATCTATAGTTTCTTGTACAAAATCCTGAAAGGAGTGGGTGTAGTTTCTGCTATCTGGGACAGTTAAACCTCCGTTTGTTGGGAAAATACTTGTCAAATACTGGTCAATCACCTCCACCAACCGAAAGAAGACAGTGCCAACAGGCAGTCCTCCTCAGCTTTCACAGCTTCAACATGGGCCTCTAAAACAGCACAATCCTACATTTTCACACAAACCGAAGCCTTTAAAAC
The DNA here is from genome assembly GCA_000507305.1 of Breviolum minutum Mf 1.05b.01. NCBI lineage: Eukaryota > Dinophyceae > Suessiales > Symbiodiniaceae > Breviolum > Breviolum minutum. Next base: position 10,982 of record DF244581.1, on the reverse strand, counting down.
TACCTCATTGTCAAATTATTGAACAAATTTAGTTTCAAGCCATTTTTGGGGTCCTTTTTTTGTGCAAGTAAGGGAATAGACACTTGATGATCGATGTTTCCGTTCTATTTCCCATTTCCGGTCCTATTTCGAGTTTCTAAATCAATTGTCTTGTTTTCAAGCCTAAAACTTGCCTTGACGCAAGTATACACCCCCGGACATGAACATTTGGCACCCAAAGTAATGATGGTTTGGAAAATGATTTTCCTGTGCAAACAGCTGATTTTAATGTGAACCATGTTAATTTTCTAGGGTGTAGCTCCCCAGGGTCACTCCCAGTTGCCTTCTCTTCCTCAAGCTGCTGTAAACGCTTTCGAGCTTCCAGCAGCCGTTCTAAACCAGGACGGGGAGCCTTCGAAAGGCGACCCCACCGTTGTTGTAGGGCCCATGACTGCATTTATAGCGGTGAACAAATTACAGTTACCCATGTATAAGGCCGGTTGTAAAGGCCCCATAACTCCATTTATAACCTGTAGATCTTGTATCCCTTTTTTTGGTTGGACACAAAAAAACGTATCAAATATACAAGGAGAATCATGGGCAGAATCTGTAGAACACTAAGTGAAGAAAGAAAGAGCAAGAACAGAAACCAAAGAAACTCGATTGAGGACTGTTTACAGCGCACAAGATTGATCTTGAAACCAAGAAAAGCGCAGTTCAAGCAAAGCAACACTACTTGCAAGAAAGTTAAACATCCATAGTACAAATGATACACAAAAAACGAAGACGAAGGCATTTGCACCTCAATCATACCAAGGTCTGTCGACTCATTGGCAAGCACTGCGTGAACCTGCCGTTCAAAAGCTTGATGTTTTTTACATTGGAAAAGCCAAAAAAAAGAGGTTTTCTTCCACCGGCCTGATTTGTGCGACTCTTCAAACGCTGCGCTAAGTCACACAGCTGTTGACTTACGACTTCCAACTCCTCAAGGAGTTGTAAACTAGAAAATTGGTCACATTTGTCTTGCCATGTTTGGATGGTAGCTAAAATATACAAAGATGAGAAAAGCAGCTGATACCATCTCTAAAACTAACAGCTCGAGGCCGAAACTCAAGAGGAAAGGATCCTCTCCCTGTACCACCAATTCTAAGGGCGAACTCTTAGCTTTAGGGAGCATGTTTTTTTTCCTGAAACTCTTTCACATCTTCATGTGCTCCTGCTGGGCAGCTTCAATCTCACCAGAAACCTGCCAAAAACGCGGTAACTTCAAGAAAAAAATGCGGGGGAAATTTCTGCAGCGTGGTCGGAGTGGGACACGTTGGAAAGACAAAGAAAAGTTTCGGCGCAAGAAAACACATGTTTTTGAAAGCTTGTTTTTAGCCTTAAAACCAACAAACTATATATATATATATATAAATGACAAAAAGTTGTATTACATAAAAGATCCAGGCCTGTATGACACTGTCGAGTATATGGCTTTTAATTGATAAATGACTAGTTTTGTCAGTTTATGAATTCTCCCCTTCATAGCATCCCCCTTCTTGTCGTTCGGCACCTCGGCAGTTGCCAATGCCTCTTCGGCAGTGCGAAAGCTCTGCAACAAGGACTTCACGGCCTCCGATTCAACGAAATCATCTCGTTGGTGGTTTCAACCCATTTGAAAAATATTAGTCAGAATGGATTCTTTCCCCAAGTAGGGGTGAAAATAAAAAATATTTGAAACCACCACCCAGTCATCTTTACAGGTGCATCTCTTGAAGTTCCCCAAGATCTTCCAATAAAAAAAGACACCATTTTTTTCTTAAAAAATTTGAAAAAAAACATATGAAAATTAGCCCAAACCGAGAGGCCTCATCTTCTGGAAGGTCGATCCTAACGACGAACATCCGAAATCTTTCGAAGAAAACACAACGATCTTGACAAAAGTCAGCTGATTTTTTTTTTGCCAAGCATCATCCGCACGTCTTTCACGCAGTGCCTCCAAATCCAGTATTAGAAAGAGAAGGTACTCTTGGAAAGATCGCATTTTTCTAGCTGTCTCTACAAAATAAGATTAGCAACATCTTTAACAAAAGAAATATCTAAAATTGCTACAAGAGGGAAAAAGAACACATCTGTCCCCGGAAGGAAGTGGGTCTCACACTCCGCAGTCAAGTCATCATCTTTTTGTCAGAAATTCCAATGCCTCTTCGATGTGGAGCTACCGTTCATGGCCTGCAAATCTAGGTCGTACACAGCTCTGACGCCCTTCAAATCGGTAGTATCTGTGTTGATTGCCTGGTCCAAATTCGAGATGTTCGCCATGCGACCTTGAAAGAGTTGAAAACAGTTTTGCCACAAATGAAAACCGTTGAAAAATTCAACTTTTCTGAAAAGTCTATGATTGTTGAATCTTTCTTCGCATCATGTTTGGAACCACTCAGAAAGCCCAGCCTCTGCCAGAGAAGCGAGGCGAATAAAGGTTGACAGGCGAGAATTAGCCAAAAAAAGCTCGGTCACAAGCACTTGGATGAAGAGAGTCCAATAAAACACAACATGCATGGGGACAACATGCATGTGGCACTTCAAATGAAACCCATTCGAAACATCCCGAGACATTTTGCAAACCAAAATCAATACCATGCTTGCAAATCAGATTCAGCAAGCTATTCACTTTTCATTTTTCCTACTTTAAAAAAAAACTTTGCTGCTGAGAAGTGTGAATTCTATTGCGCAAATCTACATGACGCAGTTGAGCTCACCGGAATTTCGAATATCGCCTCGTCTTTCTGGAGATCAAAGCCGTTCATTCGGAAGACCTGAACGGACGCATCCATCAACGGTCCACGACGACAGGCGCGAGGTGAACAACGCTGTCACACCCCATTCGCCTCGAGATGAGCTTCAGCGAGTTGCTCCTGCCACCAAAAAACAGGTTCTAGTAGCCACATTCCAGTGGAATGCAAAAGGAAGATAAAAAAAAGATTGAAAAACAAGAATCCACATACTTACCATCCCAAAAATCTTGCCAAAATCAGCCAATGCCATAGGTTTGCAAAATCAAAATAAGTTTGCATATGTTTGTTTCAAGCCCCGCCTGAGCTGGTGTGAGTTGAAGAAAGTGTGAAGACACAAGTGGCTGTCGTTCAATCCGCGACTCTCTATTCAAAGCCTGAAGTGGGTTCAATCCGGACTTTTCTGAGTTGCAGAAAACAACTTTCATGCATCAGATATCATCAACTATCATCAAGTATCAGTATCAGCAGATATCTTCAGATATCATCGGATACCGTCAGATATCATCAACTATCATTAGATATCCGATGATGTCTGCTGATATCATCAGAGATGATGTCTGCTGATATCATCAGATATCCGGTGTTTTCTTTGCACCACCCATGTTTGAAACATAATGGCGCCATGTCAAAACTATAAAATGTTCAAAAATGTTCCCCAAGTTTTGATCTGTGAAAAATTCTCCAATAAATATCCAATATACTTATACTTTTTGCTTGGATTTTGTCGTGAAAATTTCTTGATTTCTTGAAACCCCAATACGCCATATTTAAGGGGTGGTGATTTCCCCCTTGTCAAAAAATCCCCAAACTATCAACTTCAAAATCAACTTCAAAATGAAGGTTTCATATGGAAAAGAGTCACCCGGTCCTTTCGGGACTTTTTGTCGGGAGGCGCGCCTCGAATCGAAACTTCTCATCCGAGGCATGCTGATCTACGATGAACAGCTGCTGGTTGCCACCTGGAAAAGATCGATCCCAAACAGGGGTTTTTCCAAGGCAACCAAACGGCTTGCCCGGTCTGGAATCCTTAAGATGGATCAATCCTAATCCTAACCATTCTTTGTTTGGTTGACTGGACGGAACCAGCGTGATGGCGAAGTCTCTCAACCAACATCTTCAAAGTTCATCCGAAATTTTGCGTAACAAAACCAAAGTCGACATCAACGACATAGGGAAAATTGCCTCCAGATTCAGCCTCAGCTCCGCAAACTTTGCAAGATTCCGTTCCCCAAAATAGTTGCGAGCAAAATCACCATAAAATCTGGTGGGATTTTGGCCAGAGTAAGCACTTCCAAAAGAAACCGCAATTTCAACAGCTGCAGTCATTGAAATGATACGAAGAAATGTGATTCAAACAAGTTCAGTTCTGCACTGGAAGCGCTCCAATGATGAAGCCCAGGTTAAACCTGAGAAGATTCCACAAAAAAAAAATCCAATCCACAAATCGGAGCTCGTCATTGGTGAGGTCAGCAGGACCGTCTGTGTTTCCCAAACTGACCGATGACACGCATCTTGGAAAAGCAGCTTTTGTCAAACCTGGAGCGAAATCGCGGCTAAAAAAATGACTTCTGGATACGTCCAACAGCTAATTCAGACCCAGTTGGAGGGCGGAACATGACCAAATCTTTGAGAAAAAAAAAATTGGGACCCAACTTGCCCAACTGGACATGTCCTTGCCAATGTCTTCCCAACTTCCCCACCTTTCCTCCTTTTTCCCCCAATTCGACATTTCTCTGAATGCCTTTGCCATGTCGGACCACGCCTCAATTGACTGGTTTCGGAACCAAAGTTGGCGACCTCCTCTAAGGAAGCTCCACCGCCTTAGAGATTGATGGGATGATGTGCCGATTCGGGGGATTCTCTAAAAAGGCAGGAAATCTAAAAAGCCAAGGGGGATTTATCTCAAATTATGAACCCTACTGTTGATGGTTCAGAAATCCAGCTAACCAGTTGAGATGGTAAATATCCCATTATTTATAGGGTCTTACACATCCCAGGTGGTTGTTTGGGATTTCTTCCATCAACAGTATATACCACCTGGAAAGTAATTCGATGGCTAGCAACTCCCATGTATGTGTTGGTTTATATCATGGCCCCCGAAAACTCATCCACCGAACCTGGGAGTATTTGTGCCCATCGATCCTTTCACTACGGTGTACATATGGGATTCATAGCTGATGCATAGACAGAACAGAAGCCAAGGGAAAAAAAATACCTCAGCTGCTAGCTTGACCGAAAAACTCACCGCGAAAAACGACTGGCTTTTGCATGTATGATCCGAATCTGGACGTGTTTGACATAAGAAGTTTCCAGGGGAAGGACCTGGTGCAGATTTTTCAAACGCGCCTTCAGAGCCCGAACGCAAGGCACTTAAGGAGAAGGCCCTCCAGTTCGGAGCCAGAAATTGAGGAGATTTTCAAACAAAGACATCCAGCTGCATCGCAGATCATCACGATGACTTCATATGAAATGGGTTGAAGCAAAAAGGTGTTTTCCCAAACCCCTCCGCCTAGGGAAGGACACTTCTGCGAAGGACCGTGACCTCAAAGCGTTGAAGTGTTGAGATAGCGAAGAGGGCGGTGTTTTTTGTCGTGGGAGGGTGTCCAGCTTCAAACTGTCCGAGGCCTTGGCTTTTCAGTTGCTGGAGCCTTGATTGTTTTCAAGTGCAAAAATAAGTCCCTCCTTTTTCCTTACCATTGGAAGTGCATGCAAGCAAAGCGGCCATAAAATGGAGACGAGCAACTCACCCAAAATCTTCAGCAAATGTTCGGCTGAACCATGATTGATGGGAGGAAGACGTGGTTAATCTTTGGGCAAGCACCATTTATGTGTTTTCATTCCCTTCCTGTGTCACCTGGTTGTCACAAACAAAGGTGACCCTTCACCAAACAAGAGAAAACTGGGCACCTTCCGTCGGCTTCTGGCAGATCGCAGTCCTGAATTCCCACTTCAAAAGGCCACCAAATGAGGAAAACCATAAGCCTGGAACCCTAAACAACCATTTATAAATGGTTGTTTCAATTGGATGATTCCAAACCTTTATGTAGAAAATGATTGTTTCACCAAACATCCATTAAAAAATGGTTGTTAGGAGTTCCAGGAGGAAGTCAACATCAAAACTGTAGCATGGTTGGGCCAAGAGGCTTGGGGTTTCCACTGCGCCTTTTTTTTGGAAGGTCGAAAACAGGGGCCCGGAAGCGATATGAAGATTTTGTTCGGGTTTCCTTGTAGTGAGATGGAGGTCTGAATACTGCAACCAATCGCCTCAACAGGTGAAACCCAAAGGACATGAAACAGAAAACTGATGAGTCAAACTCGGTGCAATGAGCCTTTTCCAACCCTCACAACAATGTCTGGAAGGCATCACAACACAAATCTGAAGCTAATATGGGTGTTTCCAAAAAATATGGATACCCCAAAATGGATGGTTTATACTGGAAAACCCTATTGAAATGGATGATTTGGGGGTACCACCATGTAAGGAAACACACATATACACCTTTTGTCATTCCCCTTTTTGCATAAGCTCTGCACTGGCAGATCCAGCTCTGGTTGACTAGCATGTTCCTGCGAGTGAGTCAGCTGTGGGTTTCGGCCAAACAGTGTGACCTCATTGCCTTACACCAAATACCTATCAAAATTGGCAAAAATTTGCCGTGGCTGTTTGATTTGTTGTTCTTTTTAAAAGAAAAATACGACGCGGGATGTGTTTCCAGCAGGCTGAAACAAACACCTCGGGTCGTTGACACCGAAAATCTTCCTCCTCCGCTGCAATGAGTTGATTCTCCGTCACCATCTCGGCGTCTGGGTCTCGGCGAAGTTGAACAAGGCGCTGGGAGAAAACTCGGCGAAAAGTTCATCAAAAACGAACCAAAAAAACAACAAAGAAGATGTTTTTGTTGGCGCCTGGTAGGACATATTCCTGTCAGGGGATGGCACTGAAAGCGGTCCAAGAAAATAGAGAATAATATATACATATAGACATATAGATGTTTCTATGAAAATGTCAGGGTCTTTCTAGTCCAAATTGTTGGAGTCTAGAACAAGCTTTTGCAGACGGAGCCTCCACATGGAAATCACCACCTGCAGCTTATCAAAAGCTTCAAATGCAGATCCGAAAAAGGAATGGAAATGTGAAATCAGTCTGTCAACGAGAACTATGAAAGACTGGCAAGCAACTAAAGCCAGGTGCCAACAGAATTCGGATGTTTTTCCCCAAAAAAGTGTCACATTGGTGGATTTTTTAACGGGCTTTGCCAGCCGGCCGCCTCCTTCCTCTGGCGGTGGAGCAACCTACCAGAAGTGTCAACATGTAAGAACTGAATCCCTCTGTTGGTATCACCCACGTGATTTGAACAGACCCAAAAAACGCAGCAAAAAAAATGCAAAGTTTTAAAAGCAAACCTCAGGTTTGTCATCCATCTCAACTGGCACCATTGCAACGTCCTCCAAAAATAAGACACAACTCTTTGAAGAAATCAGACCATGGAACCAGCATACGATGTGAGTTCAATGGGAAGCCTATCATGTTCCACAAATTCTGATTTCTCGCTTCCACTGGCATGTCCTCGTCCAAAGCCAACTCAATGACTTCAAGATCTAAATCGCCTTCTCGCCTGACAAACAAAAAAGGTCAACAACTTTGGCCACGAGAAGTGTGAATTCACTGGGCCTTGCCTAAACACTGGAAAATGGAAGTCTAGTTGGTGGTTTCAACTTCAACCCCTTTGAAAAATATGCTCGTCAAATTGGATCATTTCCCCAGGGATCCGGGATGAAAATAACAAATATCTAAGTTGCCACCAACCAAAAGTCCAGTTTCCAGTTTTGTCTCCCACCCTCCCTTTTTTCTGACCTCCTTTTTAAAGGCTGAGACCACACTCTTGGTGAGGCAGGAGTTTGACCTTTGCTACCAAGGAAAATCACCATCTGCAAAAATGCCGACTGGTATAGGGGAATATGGTTCGTTCCTAGGAGGGTAACAATTTTGTGAAGCTTATGAATCATATATACCTTGAATTCATTGACATGTTGTTCATTCAAATCTGCTAATTATACACATCCACCAAGCAACTGTTTTTGTTATCGCATTCTTCCTAAAAGCCCTCAAAAAAAAAATCAAAAAGACAACATGTCCCCCAACATCATTTTTTGGTTCAAACAAAACCTCCCCCACAACGTTTCGGCTTCGTTCCCCCAAAGAAAAATCATCAAAAAATCCGACGAAAGAGGTCGTCCTAGCTAAGCAGAGAGCTTGGAACCGATGGAGCTGGAGCCTCGTGAACCTCAACAGACCTCAGAAGATTCATGGAATCGAATCTCTCCTTTGGGGATAAGAAGCTTACCCTCCAGGAAATTAACATATCCCACCTGGGGAAGTTTGGAAAATCATCTTCAAAATGGACTTTTCAGGGGATATGTTAGTTCCCTGGAGGGTATCTCTTTAACAAAGAAAAACGACAAAAAAAACTCCTCTTTTTGTTTCACAAAAGAACGAGCGCCCAGGTTTTTTCTTGTTGAAAAAATGTTGCACCCAAAAGGTCTTTTTTCCAAAAGAAATGAAAAGTGTCAGGAGAAATGTGTAAAAAACAAATGCCATTTCCAGAGCTTGTTGAATTTACTCAACTCAGCCCCTTTAATTCACAGCCAAGTTACAACTCTGGGATCTCAGACACGTTGGAACTCTGTGAGTCTTGCGTCTGAGAGACCCTGCCGATGATCATGAAGGTGGAAGTTGTTGCAAGCAGGTTCTCACATGAAACTTAGGAATTTTATGATCCTAATTGTATGATCTACAGATATCATCCTCAAATATCTAGGAATCTATAGTATTCATATATCACATCCTACAAGATCCTTACACATATCTCACATCTCAACCATTCCCAAGGCTCCCAGCAATGCATCTGCATCTGCATCTGTCGCACAAGCTCGACTCTTCTCAGGCGTTTCCTTGGAACTTGGGTAGTAGGAAATCCCAACCCAAACCTTCAAAAATGCCACTGGAATCCTGGGAGGCGGGGCCAACCCAACCCAACCAACATGCTACCACATCTTAACCCACATCTCAATATTACAAACACGTTGTACCAAAAACAGTTCAAAAACCAAGAACACCAACCACCAACGCTACTAATTGAAGCTCAAATGTTCCAACCCCCCTCCCAAAACCAAAAAAAACACTAAGCAGCTCACGCGATCCACTTTTGCTGCCTTAGATTCAGCGGATGGAATGATTCGACAGAAGCGCCCAGAAAATCCTGGGATGGGGAAGCCTGAGGAATGCACAGGCTCGGGTGTGTTTGGAGCCACTTGACCTTAAAAAAACTTCATGCAAAAATTCATGGAGTCGTTGGTTGGTTGGTTGGTTGGTTGGTCGTGTTAAGAATCAACACCTCCATACTCCACCAACATGTGGCTCAACGTCAGGGCCCTTGAGCACTGTCTCAACAGTGACATACAAAA
>DF244580.1:692-21681 GCA_000507305.1 Breviolum minutum Mf 1.05b.01 | reverse complement strand
AGTTCAGTGTGGCGTGCTGGACCCCAACCGCGATAGTGCGAGTTCAGTGTGGCGTGCTGGACCCCAACCGCGATATTGCGTGTTGAGTGTGGCGTGCTGGACCTCAGAAAGAGTGGTCAAAGAAGTAGTTGCAAGATGTCACAAGATAAATCAGATAGGTTGTCAGCAGATATGTTTGCAAGAAGGTCCGAAAGAATGTGTCAGAGAGAAAGGTCAAAAATATGTCAGGAGTGTCAGAAGAGAATGTTAGGGTAAAGTTGTCAGAACCATGTTCACAAATATGTCAGCTGAAGTGGGGGTAACTTGAAGTAGTGGAGGACAAAACAAGTCTGATGTTTGAGTTGCAACTTGCACTCTTGCNGTTCATAAATATGTCAGCTGAAATGGGGGTAATTTGAAGTAGTGGAGGACAAAACAAGTCTGATGTTTGAGTTGCAACTTGCACTCTTGCGGGTTTTGTGTGCTGTGCTTGTGTAGAAAATCGACATGTGTGTTTGCAGCTCCTTTTATGTAAGGTGTTGTCATGTCACGTTCAGAACTTTACAATCGTTGCAGACATACACGAAAATCACAACAGCCATGCGAACGTGCACGCCTGCTGCGCCTTTGTCAGAGGATCACTTGCGACAGCTTCGCACACGCAAAATAGAAAATTGCAAAAAGGAACTGGAGACGGATTTCTTCAAGCATGACCATGTGGTTGGCATGTACTGGGAGAACATTGCGCGCAGCATGATGGAAAGAGCACATAGAGATGCACGGAAGCTTGATGTGCCACTATTTTGTTTGCACTATTTTGTTTGCAGGCTGCTGATCACCGACATGCAAGGAAGAATAAGACTATAGACAAGCAATTGACACATCAGCTGCTCACGGTTCCAAACCCACATCGCACTGGCAAGTTGCAAGGCATGCTGTTGGTGCACGAAAACATGATTGTGTGCTTGTCTGATGTCTTGGCTCCACATCTGGGACTTGTGAAAGACAAGATGGCAATGGTTGTAAAAGTGGATCTGCACCACGAAGATCAAGAATGCTTGCGGTACAGGAAAGCTGGTTTTTGTCATTTCGTGCCTGAATACATGGCTAAGGGTATCTGGGTGAAATTACTCAAAGGAAAGTCTTCACCCATGGAAGAAGCTCTGCTGGAGACATGGGAAGGACAATTTGAAAATGCGTCTGATCACACAGATGATGCGAAGAAATTGTTCTTTGTGGAATTGATGCATGCTGATTTCAAAATTGATTTGAAGATAGGCGAGGAGAACGAAAAAATTGAAGTGATTCGCTGGCAATTTCCACTTTTGCATGGCATGCTGCGCACTGCTTACAGTGCGCAAGGCTTGACTTTGGATGGAGGTGTGCTGGTCGATTTGCGTCGTGCTGGTGGCTTGGAGGATGATGATTGGTGGCTCGCCATATATGTTATGCTGACGCGTGCCCGCAAACTGGAAAATCTCATTCTACAGGGCATGACTGACCAAATGGAGGATCTTTTACGCAGAGGGCCACCTGCTTATCTTCGAGAATTGACTGACAAGTTGGAAGCCAAAGGTACTGCCACACTGGAGCGTTTGTAGAACTGGCCTGTGTATAAATCCTTAAAAACCTCCTGACATCTCACTCTGCATTTGGATTCAACCGCTTGTCGGCCGAGCGATCTCTTGGAATAAGAGATGGTTCGAACTCTTTGGAGGTCTACTGACATGTTTGATGCCTTATGTTTATCCAACTGATATATTTAACAGGGAGTATCCTGACATGATTTGGCATGTTTGGCGCAGAGAATGCTTCTAGTGACGCACTGCAATGCATTTGTGATTTGAGCATGTGTTGTTGTTGCAACGATGGCTTTTGACTTTCATTCAGGAGGTCTACTGCCATGTTTGATGCCTGTGTCTTTATATATTTTTGACAGGTGGTATCCTGATATGATTTGGCATGTTTGTTGTGGCATGTTTTGCCATGTTTCTTTCTGCCAGGTGGTATACTGACATGTTTTGGCAAATGGTTGTGTCCTGTTTACTTGAACACTTCTAACAGGTGCTATTCTGAGTAGCAGACAGGACACGACAAGAGCATGCAAAAATCGTGAAAAAAGCATGCCGGGGTTGCTGGTTTTTCTGACAACCCTTACCTGATAACCCCCACCCAATATGTCATGGTGGGGATCACTCGAAGNCTATTCTGAGTAGCAGACAGGACACGACAAGAGCATGCAAAAATACGTGAAAAAAAGCATGCCGGGGTTGCTGGTTTTTCTGACAACCCTTACCTGATAACCCCCACCCAATATGTCATGGTGGGGATCACTCGAAGTAAAGTAATTTTTAAATTTATTTTAAATCCTAAATTAAGATTATATATATATATTATAAATATTATTTTATATCGGGGAAATGCTAAAATCAACCGTTTTTTTGCAGGGGAATTTGGAGAAATTTAAATTTTGAATCTTGGAAATTTTGGCCTTTAATCCTAATAAATTTTCAAGATTTCCAAAAAACCAATATCCAAAATCTAAATTTCAAGAATCCAAAACCCAATATTCCAATGCAGGGAAAAAAGCAAGAAAGGGAAATTCAAAAAAAAAAAATAAAAGTAAAAAATAATATCAAAATTCCAAAAATTCAACTTGCAAAATCATACAAAATCCTAAATTCGAGATCCAAAATCTCAAATCAGCCTGTTGGGGATTTTCCAATTCTTAGGATGAGTGGCCATGAAGTTAGGGATGGCAAAATAATTGATAGGTCTGAAACGGTTTGGTGCAAAGGTCTGCAATGGTAGCGAATATGATTTGAGACCTTTGGTGTAGGCAATCCCCAGGGTAGACTGATTTCAGACCCCTTGCAGTTGCCGGTATCAATTTATTGAATAATGGATTTGAGTATCAGGTTGTTTTAGCGGTTCTTTTTCTTTTATGATTGAAATATCATCATTATCTGTCCAAATGTCTTCCCATCTTTAGCAACTTTGTGCCCTTGTGACACTTGGTGAAACCCTCCTCAATTTTCTTTCAACGTGGACCTCAGACGATGGAAGGGTTTGATTGTGACATTCATAGATGGATATCTGGCCCAAATCTTCTAGTTGGTGGTTTCAACCCATTTGAAAAATATTAGTCACTTTGCATAATTTTCGCAGGTAAGGGCTAACAGAAAAAATATTTGAAACCACCACCTAGCTTATTCATTGCTTTCACATTCTCAATACAGCTCATCTTCAGCAAGATGCAATTCAAGGCTGAAACATTTCAAGGCTTGGAAGTTAGGATCGGAGCAATGGATGTCATGGGAATCTAAGGGGACCCCCCCAAATGCCACCCACCCCAAGAAATAAGACCCTAATAAGGCCTTATTAAGGGAAACCAATGGTTAATAGTCCTTTAATAAGAAAAACATGCAAATCCGCAATTCACCATTCACCATAAATAAAATCAACCGCGACAACTTATGACAATCCCAATCCAATCTTATTGATTCAAGGGTCGACCAGTATCGAGACCTCAATCAATGACTTTGATGTTCATATATAACTATGACGTCTAAGCCAGAGTGATTCGAACCGGTTAGGAACTGGACACAAAATCAAACACCCATCCTACATAGTTTCATGTTCCATAAATTCAGCCGCCAAAATCGCCAAATGTAGGTAGCAATATTCCGGCCGCATGAAAAAAATCGGACTTGCAAGTTTACAGTTTACTGAATTGGTTACTCACCAATCCCATACCATGTATGGTACTGTATATTTCCCGACATTTACCATTTAGACCGAAGTGACTCTTGGCGCTGCAAAACTCAAAGTCATCACAAAAAAAACATGTCTTTTTAGTTGAAACTTAGTCCTGAAATTCCTATCATGGGTGAACTCTCATGATCCCCTCCGAAAAATGGATATAATTTTGGATTTCCCCTCCCCATTCCATGACTGTTTGCATTATCCCTGCAACTGATTGTTTCTATTTGAGTAGTTTCTTCACCCTCCCAACATATTTACCCAAACAACTTGGAACTGACATGTGCCAGGGTCTAGTCGATCAACTCCTTATATTGGGGGATAAACTCATCGCACCTTTAATGACGGGAATCCTTATAATGAGTATATAAACCCTACAAAATTGGATTGATGAGTTTATCCCCTATTCTTATATAGAAATAATGGGAGTTTAGACCCCAGCAGACATTTTGTTCTACCTGCATTGAGATCCACTGACCTGTTTCCGCTACGCTTCTTCATCCCCTTCACTTTCTGACCTCGGTCGGTTTCGGTGGTGTTTGAGCCGGTGGAAACTTCATGTTTGCTAAGGAAAAACTCAAGCAATCCACCAGCCAACAATTGACTCAACAAAAAAAATATATACTTATATATAAATCAAATATATATATATAATATAACAATATTTGCTTATGTTTTGAACAAATGTGATACAAATGTTTCAAACAAAGGACCAAAAGATACCAAAAGTTCAAACTTTACTTTTGCAATTAAATATGAAACACCCAAAAACTGAGATTGCTTACCCTGTTGGGAACGATCACATATCCCACCAAACGGGAAAAGGAGAATCATCGACTCAAAAGTGCAGGCTGAGTTCCCAGGAGGGTAGCCAGTGGCTGAAGGAGATACAACATGAGCCACGAAACAAAAAACCTCTTACTTTCCATTATACTGGTTGTTTAATAGCGATCCTGATGATGGTTTCTTAAAATCCCGCCATAACTGGGCAGTATAATCACCTACATACCCTAAGCAACTAGGGTTTGTTCATTGCTCACATGAGACTTTCCACAGGTATTCTTCAAGCTCACCATCTCACCCAAATGCCGCCCAAGGGACGACGAGGCGTAGCCACCCAAGCCGATACCAGCGGAAGCAGGAGCTGCCTGTTTCAAGCAGGAAAAAAGCACGGCTTATGGAAAATTTCAGAACCTACACTCCCTGAAACCAAAAGTTCGCACCTGCCAGGGAGCCATCTGGAAAGGAAACGAATCTTCCAACCATCCATTTTCAGGTGCAATTTGTTAGATTCATGGAGGGCAAGTGTAAGTTGTTTTTTTGGTTTATCCATCTTTACATTAGAAACGCAGGTCTTCTTACTGTATATACGGTAACATATATGATCATATTATGAGGATTACCACTTGCATCTTTCTCGTATACATATCATATTTATGTTGTATTAAAACACTTTTAAGGATGTCTGAGGCTATCAATGTGCGTTTCCCTACTAAAACACACAGTAACTACACACGTCCGTCATACTCATAAAAAAAGTATGCTGAACATAATTGGAACCTCCACAATCATGCCACTAAACCAGTGATTTCCAGAACCACATGAGCCACGACAATAATCTGTTACTTTCCATTATACTGGTTGTTTGATAGGGATCCTTATATTGGCTTTATATAATCCCCACATAAATGGGTAGTATAATCCCCTATATACAACAAACAATCCATGTGTTTAATTGCTCAGAAACCTACCAAGCTACAGTGATTCGTCAATTGCTATATCGACGGGTTTTCAGTTGCAGACTCTGTTGGCGTTCCATCAGCAAAAAATATGTTTACCTCAAACATGACCTTCAAAGAACTGCCCCCCCGAAAACTAACAAACATCTTCAAATGGTGGATTTTCTATTGACACTGGAAAATCCACCATTTGAAGATGTATTTCCTTTTTTTGACAATGGTGATTTTTCCGGCCTGTCATGTTGGTTTTCGGCGGGGTATCTGCCAAAAAAGGGCTGCACTCTGCGAGGTATTTGTTCAGTTCATCTAGTTGGCCACTCAAAGGTTTATATTTCAGACATGCCTTTTTTGCTATGCTCACTCGACCTAGTGACAGCTGAAAACCAAAAGAGTCCAAATGAGGTTTTCAATCTTTCCTTCCAACAAAAACTGGGGTGATAATTTGTGAATCTTAAAAGAACCTTAGGAACGACTATCTGAGACAAGTTCTTGGAGGAACTTCACCTTTCCCGTTATTCCAAACATCAGTTATCATGCGCTTGAGAGTCACAAAGAAAAAACGTACCGTTCCCTTTCGGGTGCTTGCCGGTGCTGGTGGTGGTCCTGGTGGACCAGCTGGTGGAACCGGAGTAGGGGTGGCAGCAGCTTTACCCTTCCCCTTCCCCTTGCCCTTTCCTTTCCCCTGTTTTTTCATTTTCCTCCAAACCTCCTTCCGGTTTGTCTCATCTTTGAATGCTCGGAGTAAAACTTGACCTTCATCACTCCAATCAGGTTCCCAATATTGTTCTCGAGGATTTGTGGGTCGGTTTTTGGGTCCTGCGTAGCCAACATGTGTTGCGATGGATTCTGCAACGTTGACTTAGGAGGATTCCCAGATTGGCCGAGCTCCACAGGGAGCGCGTAGGGTGGGGCACTCCAAAGGAGATACTTATCTCCCCTGCCCTTTTCCTTGTCCTGGTCATGGCAAAGCCTTCAGTTTAGAAAGTCGTCTGGTGGAGTGAACTTTCAACTTCAGCGCTTTCCGGCGGCAAACATGGCGAGAACTTGCGCAGAAGCAACAACAAGAATTCTTGAATCCCGCCTGGTTGTCATCCGTTCTGAAAATACGGTCTTCCCTTGAAAACTAACGAATGTCCCCTCAAAAGGGTGACTATTTCAATATATAGGAAATACATCTTCCATCTTCCAACTTCCAACGATGTTTTAGGCTCCTAAGACAGTGATGTTTAAACACTCCAACAAAAAAGGAACATATAGCAAACTTTGCCTTTTGGGCAGTGTTGAAAACCCTTATAAAAACATGAAAAATCCATATCTAATTGGGTACAATAGTATAATCTCCTGTATACAGCAGATAACCAACATGGCCAAATGACTACAAATTCCTATATAAAACCTGAATTATCTCCAGAATTTTGGAAGGCGCCCGGATTCCCTTTCAAAACACCCACCATTTTTTGGGGGAACTCCCAATCGGCAAGGTGAAGGGTCGCGATTAAATTTGCGAACCAAGATGAATTGGAAAAAATGCTCTTCTTCTCTGGCCCGAAAAGCAGGGAATCAGGGAATGAATCCCCATAACACCCATGTACCTGGCAATTCTGCGTTTGTGCCCTTTTTTGGAATGGATGGTGAGTCAGTGAACACGTGACCCTTTCAACTCACTCAAAGGTGGTTGGAATGGTGACCTCCAAATAATTAGGGGATCAAAAAGGTCACGGCTGCTTGAATCACCTGGTAGTTGGCTTCATTCCCTCATTCTCCCACCCAGTCTTTTGTCAGATTTCCCACCTCATCAGCTTCCACCTTTGGTCTCTTCACTTCAGGTTCCACCGTCTCACCTGGTGGTGTTTTGGTAAAATTTGACGCACGCCGTGGACCGTTTTTTTCCCAAAACGTAAAGGGTCACGTGAACTCACTATAGCAAAAAGGGTACAAATGCAGAATTGCCAGGTTGTCTGACCTCTGCTTTTTATTGTTTTTAATTTTCTTAGGAGGGGGCATGGGGGTGGGCGTCATTTTCCTTGGGGCTTTAGCAAGCTTCACCACTTTAACCATAAAGTGGGTGAACACCAGGGCAATCTCATTCATGAGTGGGTTTACAGCAACTTTCATGACTGGTCAATGCCAAATTTCAGCACCAGAAGTGTCAAAACATTTGGGGATATCTTGAGCGGATTTCCTGAGAACTCACCATCTTCTCAAGAAAAAACTCCGACACCCAGAACCATGACGTATCTCGAGGTGGTGCTGCTTAAACAAACAGGTTTTTAAAAACTATGAGTCACATCGTATCATTTCTAACTCAGATGCTCAATGTGGCTGGTGCATTTACCTACATTTACCCATTTTACCACCAAAAAATCCAAATGTAGGTAAATAGACCAGCCCCATTGAGTATCTGTGAAACTAAACTTGTTGAAACCTCCACCAAGCAGCTAAATCAGGAATTCAAAACAAGTCCCCGACTTTTTTAACGCCAAACTTGCTCCCTGCAACTGCAAAATTGACTGAATATATATATATATATAGAGAGAGAGAGAGAGAAAATATACATATTCACCTACTCAATGGCAACAAAACCTTTGATATCATTCCATTCAACTCTAAAACACTGAAGATCACATGATTTCATACCAACAACTTCCACCCTTTGGCTTGAAACAAAACGACTTGAAAGTGTCGTGTTGTTGCGGCCCCAGCACCTTCAACTTCATGAGTGGGAGATGACGCGGCAACTTTGGTGGATTTCACCTTCCTTAGAAAAACGGTTCCAATGAAAAACAACCGGTTGTTTAGTTATATTACTACCTACAAGGTGGGCCCCTTCTAGTTATAAATGCAGCTACAACCTCTATAAATGGCCTTATAAATAGGTGAGTGAGGTTATAACTTCTAACGCTACTTAGAGGGGTTATAACTCCATTGATGACTGGAGGGGCCCACCTTGTAGTCATATAGGGATTATAGGGATGAAATATAGGGCCTAGGGATCATATTCCTTCATAATCGGCGTATATAGGGGATGAAATGACAATGGAAAATAACATGACTGGATGGAAAATCCACCATGAATGAGTCGATGTATTTCCTATTGAAAATGTGGAATTTCCAATATCAGATTATCATGCTAGTTTTCAGGGGATGAGATACTGCCCAGTTTTATGGGGATTCATTCATATGCCATGAAATAAGGATCCAATGGAAAATATCCGGTCGGGATTTGTTCGGGTCAAATGATTCGGGTGTTGACATTTGCGCCACGAAAAAAGCCATACCTTCCATGGAACAAACATTTATAACCTTTCATGGTCAATGGGTTGGGTTTGTGGGATTTCATTGGGATTTTGTCAGGCGTTTTTCACACCAGAAAATTTGTGTATCAAAGATGCATGCCGCCAAACATGATGCTTTTGTGCTCAGGTACAGCCCGAAAATCTAACATAGATACCAAAAATGGATGCTTTGGAAAACGTATTTTCTTTTCACACATGGCGTCATTTTGGGTATCAATTCCATGAATTTCAGGGAGTTTTTACCATTTTGGACTCCCTGGATGTTTTCATGATCTTCCGAGGTCCAACCAAGAGGCATAAAGCTGGGTATTGCTGGCGCTCCCTTCTCAGGCTTCATAGACTTCGCCACCGCCTGGGACATGGTGGGCCACTGAGGGAGGTATCAGATCAAAGTCAAGTCACATCAGAATTTCCACTTTAAAGCACTCTGAGATGTAATTCATTCACGTTTTTCTTGATGGATTTTTAGAAAACATGGTGGCACTAAATGTAAATGTACACCTAAATGGTTCGTTTTTTTGGTAGCGATTGATGATCCGTAAGTGTGATGTCAGCCATATCTGGCGGATGTATAAATATCGTTACAATCCACTTACCTCAGCAAACCTCAAGGGTTTCAAGTTGAGATGTAAGAAAAATTCCCCAAGTAAAATTGCAAAAAAGCAGAGAGGTTCAATCATCTCGGAAGGACTGACAGGTATCCAAAAAAGAGACGCAGTTTACTTGGTGAAGTAGTGAGGTTGTTCTATGGTTTGTCTCAGGATGTATTGCGCGGCTGCTTCTTGACAAAAACAATGGTCTTTGTCCTGATTGGAGGGCGTGTTTCGGCAGACTTCGCTGTGCAACCCTAGACATAAACAACTTGGTTCAGCTCACTCACAAGTGGCTGGAGCAGGTACGTCCATCCCCTGCAAAACTTCCCTCTCCCCCTGCCATCCCCGACAACAAAAATAGCAGGAACTCCCACGCATAAACAATGAAACAATGAATTCTTAAATGACTCTATATGAAGGGCTGGGAAGAAGGCGGGTAAGAAAAGAAAAACGTGGATCCCATGCGACATGTCGAACGCTTGAATGAACAGGCCCAGAATCCCTTTATCTCTACAGTCAAATCTGATGTATCAAACAACCAAACTTTTTTGTACCTCAACTATTGGATACTAATCACAGGCCTGTTTACTTGGATTGACTGGAATTTTCTCAGCAATTTTCATAACAAATTCAGAACCAAGCATTGATAGTTTCATAAATCCTTCCTGATTTTTTGTCCGAACCCCTCGATTGGTAATGAAATTCAACATCAACCACCTTCAACCAATCCGCATCTAGCCCCACCTCAGCCATGCCGCGCTTGCCCGCAGATCCTCGGCTCTTTCGCAATTCTCTCCGCGCTTCACGGAGCTCGGCCAAATCAGAGGCCTGGACAAAACACAACCATTCCCTACTTGGAGAATCATCCCAGGACATGTAAGTGCATGGTTAATAACCATGGTTAGGGGACTCCCCTAACCATTGGGAGAAATCAGTGGGATGCTTTGTGATAATATTATGTCGGGGGAGCGAAGAAATTGGGGATGTTGTGTTTCCATGTATTTTATCTCTTGTTTCCTTTTTTCATCAATGGACGCACAAACAATGAAAAACATGTCTTAAAAAACACAGTTGCACACAATATGATGTATGGTTCCAATATATACATGCCTAAAAAAAAACTTCTGCAAACTTCCCTGATCTTCAAACACCGTTTGCGTTTTTCTCTCTGTGCCAGCCTTTCTGTCCTGTTCCTTCTTCATGTCTTGATCCACTT
The DNA here is from genome assembly GCA_000507305.1 of Breviolum minutum Mf 1.05b.01. Classification (NCBI taxonomy): domain Eukaryota; class Dinophyceae; order Suessiales; family Symbiodiniaceae; genus Breviolum; species Breviolum minutum. Next base: position 11,096 of record DF244580.1, on the reverse strand, counting down.
GCGCCTCGAGCTGGTCGTGTTTTTTCCACCATGGCACTTCAAGTCGAATTTGATGACACAAAAAAGCGCCTTCACAGAAACAACAACCACTCCATGGAGGTGCTGTTGTTTAATCAACGAGTATATCATAATATTTGATACCTACATTAAATGGGTGGATTTTAGTGGTATATGTAGTATATACATTATATCATATATATATATCATACGCACTGGATCCAAGGGGTAAACACTTACAACTTACAGTAATATTACTGCTTCTGCTTCTGGCAAGTGACGCCATTTTGTATTTCCATCCGGATAGACCCGTTTGTAAAACGAAAATTCATTCACATCAAGTTGATCAGCATCCATCCACCCTGGGACCGGAAAAGACCCAGCCTTCAGCCCACAGGGTAAACACACATATTGCCACCGTTACGTGGAGATTGATGTCCAGGCCAAGTAAAGGCCAAGTAAATGACGATGCTTAAAGGCCAAGTAAATGGAGCTACAAAAAAACCCATGGATCCTATATATGTTTTTCGGCCCAAGTGACTAAGCGTTCCTTCTCTTCATCCATATAACCCATAAGTTGGGCGTCTGTGTCCTGAGCATTTTCCAACGTGGAGAGTGAGTCCCGTGGCTTGGAGGTTTTGACGGGAAATTTCTGGCAAAACCGTACCTGAACTCTGACAATCAACATCATTAGGGTATTTATCAAAATTCAGTTATATGAAGCTTTCTCAACAACATGTCAACAACCTTCAACTTCCCGTAGGTTTTGTTCACACATCTCATCATGTTTCTTGGTTGTTTTTTTTCAAGTAGGTTCTGAACAAATCTTTCCTCACTTTCCGCGTGTGAAAGTCAAGAGTTCACCCGTTGATTTCAGGAGTGGCTCCACCAGGGACATTTGGGATGTATCTTGATCAGGTTGGGGGTAAAGGAAACAAACTCGTTGGTTCCATAAACGCGACTTGGAGTAGACGTCCCATCACCACAGGGGCCCCATAGGGCCATAGATATGGCTGCTACTGACACTACTACTTCTCCATGCTATGAACTACAAAGAAAGCTGCTGCTTACTACAGTACCTCAACAAATACTGCTACTAAAGAGTCACTATAGTTACTAGTGCCCCAACAAAAAAATCAGCAAACAATCTTTGGAGTCATGCTATCTTTCACTCCCCAAGAAACATTCATGAAACGTATAAACAAACACTGGCCTTTCCCCCAACAGATATATCCGTGATATCCATCTTATAGCCAATCCAAATCTGAGAGCATGACATTAATGTACGTCATGGCCGATTTTTCCCGAATGGGAACCAAGACCTTAGGCTCCGATTGCCAACAACATGCCCCCACATCCCCACGCCACTTCTTTGGTCACATGCCACTCACTTCGGTTTGGATGATCCGTTGCGGAGTAGTACTTGGGATGAGCTTTAAGATGTTTTTTTTTCTTTTGGGGTGCGGGTGGGGTGAGCATGTACTAATCTGGTTGGTGGTTTCAACCCCCTTGAAAAATATGATCGTCAAATTGGAAATCTTCCCCAAATAGTCATGAAAATAAAACATATCTGAAACCACCCCCTGGTAATATGAGATGATATGTCTGTATTGTTGCGAAAGCTGTTTGGGTTGGAGTCATGAAGTGCTGTGAGAGATTTTGACCCACTTTTCGTACGGTTTGCTCCTGCTGGTACTTAGTGAATGGATTACAACACCTATTTAAAGTAGGTTGTTTATGTCCCGCAAAAAGGTGAAATAAACCAACTTACTCACGACTATTACGATCACTTCCAGCATGAAACACCCCAGTAGCTTGGGATTCCGTTAGTTAGTTGTTTTTCTATTCTTTTTCGTGGTTGTGGTTTTCAAAGATGGTTCCTGGATAGCTGGATATGAACATATCCCAGTCATCCACAGTTGATGATGATCTGGGCCTCCCTTACCACCATGGCTTGCCCGGCCGCCGTCATGGCTGTTGAGGTCCCACGAACGGCTGGCACCGGGGGCTTTTCCAAGGGCGGCTTTCCCAGGCACCCCAGGTGGCGCCCCAGTGGCGATGATGCAAGGATCAAAGCTGCGGATTGCCAAGCAGCTTAAAACTCCCCCCAAAATAACTGGTGACCTTGTGCCACGTTCACGGTTTGAAGCTATCAAAATCCTCAAAATGTTCTAACTCCTGGATAGAAACTCTATAGAAACAGTGGCCCTGAAATGTTTGATAGAACTTTTTGAGATAAACTTGGAGTGTTTCAAACAAATCAATCACATTCCAATCAGGGGTGGTGGGATTGGATTAGTACCCTCCAGGGAACTAACATATCCCCTACCAAGGCCCTTTTGAAGATGATTTTCCTTTTCTCCAGGTGCCATAGTGCCCTGGAGGGTATCCTTTCGGTCAAACGGTGACTTTCAAGGCGATCAATTTTGGATCACTTTGAATCATCTGGTGGGAATGAGGGTGGATTTTTTCGGCTGCAGTGAAACACGTTCACATGTTCCCAGCAAAATAGGCAAACAATTTTGACAAACATCATCATTGCCATCCCCAAGAGTTTAGTTAGTTTAGCTTGAGCTTTTCTATGTTTTTTTTAAGGGGTGACAAACAATCTGCACCTGGCCATTCTTTGTGACCTTTTTGGGACGGTTAAGTGACCTGTAATCTAGGGGATAAAATGGTCTCTTTGAATCATCTGGTATATACCCATAGAATCCATAAATGCATTTACAATAAAAATCAACCATTCATGCGGGTAAATATTAAATATACCAGTCCCATGGATCCTATGGGTGTATCTTGACACCAGGCAAGGTTCACCCTTCCTTTTCATCAGAAACTTTCGGCATCTTTGGCCGCAACGAAACTCACAACTGGTCATTGCTGCTCGCATCCCTGGCAACCAAAGATGGCATGGCCCCTGTTGATGTTTTCAACCAACGGTTGGTTGCCTGGTTAACGTTAGTGGTTGAGCCTAAGTATTCTCGGAAGACCCAATGATTTTGGAATTCCTTCCAGCGATACTGTTGATGGAAGAAATTCTGCACCAGTTTACAGGTAGATAATCCAATTATTGACAAGGTTTTATACATCCCAGGTGATGCAGAATTTCTTCCATCAACAGTATGAGGAAAACTGGAGAACCAACAAAGTTCGCCATCAACCAACAAACCATTGTCTGATGGTCGATGTGAAAGGTTATACACCCAAGAAATAACGAAAGTCTGAACGTCTGAATTTGCTTGAGGATATCTATGACTGATAACAATCCTGCAAAACAAATTACAGAACAGTCCCAGAATGTATCAATATTTTTGCAAAATTAAATCTTTTATATCACATTCCTATTACACAAATTGCCTAATTCGATATTATATGGTCATCTCCCGTTGGGTGGTTTCAACTTCAAGCTTTCTGTCTCCCTAAGCAGGTTCCCAAACTTGTCCATGTTTTTCCCAAGGCTGTGTGACGTGGCTTGTGGAGTCTTCCTTTGTGCACAGGAAAATACTTGAAGGCGATGCTTTTCTCAAGATGTCATCCTGAAAAGTGAAGGCTAAAAAAGGTCAGGAGCTCATATTCAAAAAAAAAATGAAAACCTGATACAGGATCCTAAGAAAGTCTCCCTGAAACTAACATATCCCACCAAATGGGAAAAGAACCATAATCTTCAAAAGTGCCGGCTGGTAGGGGATATGTCAGTTCCCAGGAGGGTAATGACCGGACCCTACCAAATACTCTTTCCCCATCTGTGACCTTGCAACTTCAAACCCTCAACATGTGTGACTCAGGTTTTTTTGGACAACACAATCTCATATGCTCCATCTATGGAATATTTACCTACATTTACCATAAATTGAAGCCCCAAACGTAGATAACTACTCCATACATGGAGCATCTGGGAATTTAATTCACCTTTTCGACCAACAACAAATTGTACACACTGACAGGTACATACCGAATGAAAGTCCTGGACAGTTTGCCCCTGGATGAACCTGGGTTGCCCCTGCAAAAAGCACGACATTTTCAGGTTGTGAAACATCAGCACCCCATCAACAAAAAAAACATCTCAACTACCAGCACCTTTGAAAAAGAGGTGAATTGACATCCCGTAACCGATGGAAGGTGCAGGTACTTGGTGCTTGAAGCAACCAAATAGAAAACATATTAGTCAAATTGAATCAATTCCTGAAGGATATAAGGGGTAGCAACAGAAAACACCACCCTAGTCAACTAAAGATTTCTTCCCAAGAGCTTCCAGCCAAGGTCAAAACAGCCCCCCCCCCCCTAAAACAACGTCGAAGATCCTACCCAAACGAGGGCTGAATATTTTTGGGTTCCCATGGTCTCTTAACCTGCTGAGTTTGCTCTTTCAGAAAAAAAGTCCAAACTTTTTTTCGTGTTTCTTCAGATCTGGTAAGAATTCCCATCCTCTGAAAAGTTTCACACTCCCTAAAGCAAACATTTTCGAACCTAAAAATGGTGGTTTCCAGTAGGAATCTCCTTTTCCAAGGGTCTATTTTCAGGTGCTATGTTAGTTTCAGGGAGGGTAAGTCCCACCATTTAGCAGATAAGGTCGTTGTAAAAAAATACGCCTCAAAGTGGTGCAAAAAAGCAGGAAGACCACGCCTCTTCGTCATCTCCTCCTAAATCTAAATCAAAGTCACCTTCCAAATCTAGACCGCCTGAGGCGAGACGTCTCCTAGTTTCGACAAACATGGCAATACTTGAGGAGGTTTGGTGGCCATGTTCCTTCTTAGGGAAGTAGTATCCTAGTTTCACCTGGCCCACTTTCTACCACAATGCCATCACATTTTCCATGTAACTCTACATTGAAAAAAACGGTATTTTTTGATAAGGCCACTGGAGGTCGCAAAGAAAAGTTGCCTGCAGATATCAATCTCAAACCACTACGTAGCATAAATTTTATGTTGGCAGGACTTGGTGGTCCCCTGCTAAAGGTTTAGTCAAATACATTTATAAGACCCCACCAAATTCAAAGGGGACTACCGGGACTACCTTCAGATTTGCCAAGGTAGGTATATAGAAATATACCAAACACCATACATGGGTCCTATGGAAAACGCAACCAACAATGGTTGGAACCACAAGACACCTCCCCTCAACCCCAACCCACCTGGCCTTCAGCGGCCTCTCCGGCCGGAGCTTCTGCTGTTGAGGCGTTTGCCTTCTGGAAATCCGAATTGTAGCGAAAATATACAGGTTTACGGCTCAATCAAATTGGAGTACATATACATGTATGTATATATATATATAGATACGTAATGCTTTACATTAATACAAATACATATTATATATTCAAATTTGCTGATATGAACATATTATATATTAATATACATATGGAATTTGGATCTATGGGGAACAAAGAAACCAATGTGCACAAAAAACACCACCTAAAGGTTTGCCAAACAAACATGGAGGATCTTTTTACAGATTCATGTGGGACTAAGTCTCCGGTGAATGCTGCCTACCGTCGGTGTGAATCCACCAACCCAGGGTATGACTCCCCTAACATCCACCAAGTGCACCAACCTGATCCTTGGATAAACAATCAAGGAATCTTCAAAACTGTATGTTCGCCTTCCAACAAAAGGCTATAGGGTATTGGTGGAGGATATTTCTCCCGGTGTATTTGGATGTAGTTGATGGAAGAAATCCGCCTAACCCGTTGATATTGAGAAAATCCCATGTTCCAAGTTCATATATAAAAGGTGGTGCAATAATTTTTCCATCAAGAATCAAGAGTACCATTGCCAAAGTGCCACATGTTTGTCTTTTTTTGGGGGGCAAAGACAGCATTTGGCTGCTAAATGATACCCATCGTCACCAACGGACCACAAAAACAGCCGGGACTTTTTTTAAGTGGACACCAGCGGGTCCAAACAGTCCGTAGCATTCTGGAGTTGAAACTCCGCTATTTTTGCTTGTTGTTTTCTTCTTTTTTGTCTCACAATCATATGGTTCAGTGGAAAAAATGGGATGGTCCCCAAGATTTTTGCTTCCTTTCAAGCTTAGGTAATCTTCCACTGAACCTTGATGATGGGAGAAAGGAGGCTGAAACTTTTCGTCTCTCAAAAAAAAAACGACTTCCCCCCATTTTCGGATCGTGGTTGTCTCATCTATATGGAGGTTTGGCTGATGAAGTTTTTCGGGAAGACTGACCCCTAACTCGTTTGGCTGATGTGTGCAAATGTTACTCCAACAAACAAAAAGCAAAAAAATGAAAGGTTTTGAACGCGCCGGTGTCCCGGGTTAAAAACAAATCTAGTTCTTCAAGTAATATGAATCTGAACATTTTCCTCTTGAGTAGTTGATATTCGAAACAAAGATGACGAAGGCTTAGACACCTGGCGCAATCAACGAAACATCTTTACAACGACCGCGCTGTTGGCAGAGTACGGCATCGGTGCCGTGAGTCTAACTGGTAACGCAAAGCCGTGCCAAACAGCTGAACTGTAGCGCATTTCGGAGTCTCAGGATTGAGGAGCACTTGTCACACTGCAGGTCTTCCTTAAGAGCCAATAGGACTAGAAATCCCCTGTCACATTGCACTTTCGTATTGAGTGGTTGTGTTGCTCAACTTGACATGCGTAGCATTTTGTAATAGCTATCGAATAAAGCCATTTTATGGGCCATAAAAACGGTTCAAAACTTCATGTGTCCGAGACAAATACCACAGAAAACAACGTTTTGTTCATAGTTTGTCATTGGGAAACTTACCATGCCTTCCTTCCTTCCTTCCTTCCTTCCTTCCTTCATTCAGTTTTGCAAATTGAGCTCTTCAAATTCCAGGAGTTTCTCTTGACTTAGAAAAGCATGAACGGTGTCTCAAGCCTGCATCCCTGAACTGCGGAGTATGGCGGATCCAGGATTTTTTGGCTGTTTTCGTTGTTCCCGTACATGTATTTATGTTTGGGATGTATGACTCTGAATGTCAAGGACTTATGTTTTTTCCAACCGACCAAACAAGCAGAGGTTAAAATTAACCTTAGAATTAGTTTGAGGAACTTTTGGTTCGCTCTGAAAAGCATCTCCTGATTGAACCAAAAAAGCAATGGTTAAATATCGTTACTCTATAATTTGTTCCAAGCACTTTGGGGGCATCCACTTTCACCTGCTGTAGCCTTGCACCATACCGAAGAATACCTTGCCTGAAACTGATGCCATCCCATCCTAAAAGGAAACTGTCTTGCCTTCCAAACATCAATAATCAATCATCAATGCACATGTGCTATTGTTGATGGTTTAGAACTTCTGCCAACCAATTCACATTAAACACCCTTACATCTCCGCCGACAACCAGTTTCATGTAATCTGTATCTCAACTACTGGTCCGATTTATGACGGTTATATATTATATGTATCTATCTATCTATACAACTATATATATATATATACACACACCCTACTAAAAAATCCGCGTCCTAACCACTTGCTGATGGCTAGTCACTCGTCTCCTCGACCGCGTTTGGGCTAGGAGATAAGGAGCAATGCTTCAAATCACTCTTGGATTCAAAGCTAGCTATAAAAGTGAGTTCTTCTCACTACATCAGCCAAAGAACTGTCAAATATTGACTGATAACACTCATAACTTTACACTTCCTATATTCACAACCAAACAAGCAGCGCATCCCTACTAGTCATCCTGTCTCAGCTGTCAAAAACAAAAACAACAACCCATTGTTTATCGATCCTCACATCTATGTTGAGCGAAAAACTGCCAAACAATAATATATTCACTATCATGATCTGAAAAATTGTTTACAAGTCCCAACCTTGTTTGCTACTCAATGCTTGTTTGTTTGCTCTTTTTTCAAGCAGTCCCGGTGATCGGATTCTTAGCGACGTCCAGGACTTTCAGGTCAGACGGTCAATAAATCTTGCCCTTTGGCCTCGCCACGTGGGATTTTTTCGTTCAACGATTCAACCACTTCTCGGAGCCAAATTTCTTATGAAAAATGAGACATAGGATCCCTGTCTATACGGTATATTTTTGCTGAACATTTACATACCATCAAAAACCAAGCACATTTAAGTACATCATACATAGATAATACATACTAAAGGTCATGTATATTAGTTGCATATTCAGCATCTAAAAAAAGATGCCCTCCCCGAAACTAGCAACAAGTTTCACCCTGAAAGATGCTTGGAAGATGCTGGAACCTCTGGAGTGTTTTGGTCACTTCAGGCGTGCAATCCATGATCCAGAGGTACTAAGAAAGGGGATATATTCCTAGCCAGATCTATACGTATACTGTATATTAATATTTTTTTCATCCTGGAAACCAACACCAGAATACATTGAAGAAACTCCTCACATTACTCCAAACATGTCGGTGATTGCATCACTGCCTGACCCCCCTGAGCTCATCAAAAATCACCCTCCATCATCATCCACCCACATGCCGACCTGTGATTTCATCTTTGGTCTGGGAGCGCTCACGCCAGAGCGCACCTTAAGATGGCTTCGTTCCGTTTGCAGCCTTTTTTTTTCGGTTGGTGCAGTGAATCAGCTTAATGGTGTACCTGTCCTAAGATTATCTATCTATTCCAAGGAAGCCCTCCACTGCTGCAAGATGATGAAAGAACTCACCAACCATCTGAGTATATAGACCTATCCCGATATGCATGATGTTTGAATGTTTGATAGAAATCCCACGATTCAAACGGTTCCAGCAAGCTTGGTAGAGAATATTTGATTTGTACATCCCAACTTTTGCAGGATTTCAGCCATCAACAGGGGTAGCTTTCTGTTTTGTCAGGACGTCAACCACCGACCAATCCAAAAAGCCCAAAGGTTGTGGAACAAAACAGCAGCGACTATTGGTTTCACTCTGAGAAACAACATGTACATACATACAAACTTTATCAAACTTCACTAATTTCATTGAACCTGAAACCCAAAAGGTAGCTTTTTCCGGTGTTGTACCATCCATTTACAATTCTCACTTCAAATGGAATTGAAGGTTGAAATCACACTCCTTCACTGGTCCTTCTCAGCGACACAATTCTTCTTGGATTAGAAAACCATGAAGTTAGCAATGCAAAACATCCATCCAGCGTTGTTTTCGATGTGTCTTTTTGGCTCACCTTTATCACCCCCAAAGACAACATACAGCTCACCCCCCACCCCCTGAACCAATGCCATGACAGACTGCAAAACTTAAGCTGTGATCTTACGAGTAGCTATGGAGCTCCTAAATAGCTCCTTAATATCTCCCAGAAATACATCAAAACATCCACAGCTCCAGGGTTCTCGCCAAGATCGTATAAGTTTCGAAGGGACATATGATATAATATATATATATATACTGTTGATGGTTCAGAAATCCTGCACCAGTTGAGGTTGGTATTTTATCCGGGTTTTATTACATCCCAGGTGGTTTTCTCGCCAAGGTACCAAGCTGACAGAGCTCGACTCAGAAGTTGCTTCCTCGCCACCAGCGGCCAGCGTCATCGGGTGTTCAAGGGGAGATGGTGTTCCCTTGGGGAACCCTGAAAATTCCTGGGGAAAATTGGGGGAACCCTAGGGAACCTTAGGGAAGACTAGGGGAATCACCACCCCCTTAAGAATCCTATGACAAAGGATGAGGACATGAGATTTAAAACTTCCCCTTTGAAACATTAAGAAATCTCGATTTTTCGCATCCTTCATCAAGACTTATGAATCATGGTGAGTTTGGTAGGAAATGCAGTGAAGGGTTGTTGGGGCACATTAAGAGTCATTTTGAGACACATGTGCAAGTCAAATTGAATCAAGTCCCCAACGAAGAGAAACCACAAAACATCTTTGAAACCATTGCCTATACCGGGAGCATGATTTGTTTTGGGTATTTCTTAAGGGATGATGAAGCACCATGATGCCTGAAAAAAAATCCTTACAAGTAGTTCCCGGGCGAGCCGGTGGCGGAAGTTTCAAAAGAAAAAAGAACTATTTAGCAAAGAAAGAATTTGCCTATAGAATGTGCGCAAGATGACCGACCATTGCGATGTCCAAATTTTTTTCTGAGGTTTGAACGAAGCTTTTGCCGTTGCATGGCTGTCATGTCATGCGCTTTGGGGTGATGTGTTTGTGATTTGACTTGCTTTCAAATGATGTGGCTAGTTGTGAGGTGATTTGTGGTACTACCCCAACGTACTACTCTGTACTACAAAGTACTACCCCAGTACTACTCTGTACTACAAAGTACTACTCCAGTACTACTCAGTACTACTCCAGTACTACTCTGTACTACAAAGTACTACTCCAGTACTACTCTGTACTACAAAGTACTACTCCAGTACTACTCTGTACTACAAAGTACTACTCCAGTACTACTCTGTACTACAAAGTACTACTCTGTACTACAAGTACTACAAGGTACTACTCCAGTACTACTCTGTACTACA